>BQNB010001143.1:124513-146236 GCA_026074375.1 Tanacetum coccineum
GAGATGGACAATTTACTTCTAATTTTTGGCAAGATTTTCAAGAAGAGCTAGGTACAAAATTGCATATGAGCACGACATTTCATCCTCAAATGGACGGTCAAAGTGAACGAACAATCCAAACGCTGGAGGACATGTTACGATGTTCAATGGTCATTTTTGAGTCTAATAAAAAGGGGCGTTTCACAAGGTGTACCAGATTTTGGGAGTATTTTAGGGTTTCCCAACCCTTCTATACTATCCCTAGTTGCTTGATTCATCATAGGGAAGTTTTTTTTATCTTCTATCTTCCAATATGTCTTATTGTTTGATATATAATTGTGCTTCTTCTATCTTGAACATGCTAGGCTAGATCTTTTAAGTGTTTGCTTATGATTGTATGTGAATTGGTATGTAAATCTTAACTTCATTGCTTTTAGTTGATGTGTGTGCATGTTTAGTCTCTAGAACCCTAGTTACTTAGGTGTATCAAAGATCTAGAGAGACATGATTGTATCTCATATGTAATAGTCTTCATACTACCTTGCATGTGTGTTGCTCTAGTTATTTATATCGTAGACGACGTTTTCGTGTAATTCGTCATGCATCTCGGGAAATACTCACTACTACACAAAGGCTTATATAGATCACACTATATAGAGCGGTTTTGTTAAAATCCGTTCTATATGATGGAAAAAGGGGGAAAGTTTAACAAAAAGAACGGTTATTACGATAAAGACCGATCTATTTAAATTTAAATATAAAAAGAACGGTTATTAGGATAAAGACCGATCTATTTATACTTTACTCTCAAGCTGGCATTTTCATTTTTAACTTTCCATATACCCGCCCATTTACCAAAATGAAACTTTTCATCAACCCGCCACTCAAAAAAGAGTTTTCATTTCAACTTTTCACACATCTCCTTCACCAACATCCCTAACCCTAAGCAGCCTTCTCACTTCCAACTTTTCACAAATCTCCTTCACACATCCCAGCCACACTACTAGTCGCTGCCGCCGTTCACGACACCACCACTATTACCATCAGTCTCACCCTCTACATATTTTAATCAAAACCGGATTCGGTTTGTCCTGATTCCCATATTTTTTTAATTTTAAATGTTTATCTATTTATTCACTAACATTTTGCTCTATGGTGTTTGAGATAGGAGGGTTTCACATAATGGTTTGATTATTTCTTTATTTCTTAATAATTAACTTATGGGTTTTTGATTTAATGGAATGCTTATGTCAAATTTAGAGTGATTAACATATGATAAAGCTAAAAAATCATTATTTTATACATATTATTATTAGAAGTTGTGTTTGAAGTTGGTTTTATTTAAAATTCTCATACTTATAGTTACAATATAAGGGGGTGTTTGTTTCGGCTTATATGTGGGCTTATAGCTTATTTAACGAATTTGGCCCTGATATTTTGGATTGGAATAAATACAAACATGGCGTTTCGTTATGTAAATGACAGGTGTCAGAAGCTGTTTCGATGAGGGAAAACGTACGGCTGAAACATTGACTGGATTATCATAGAGGTGTTGGCGTAGAGGTTTGTTATTAGATTGTATTTATGATTCCCGATGCGACTATGGTTACCAAGATCTGTAAAAGTTATCAGAGTCAACATGTGTCGTGACATGAAAATATGTTGTCATTTGTGACGAGGGTTAGTCTTAGTTGTATTATCATACATTATATACAAGGACTTAATTTGACTACAAGACACATAATCAACACACTTTAACACACAATTAACTTTTCACGGTTTTCTCTCGATTTTGTAAAATCCCGTGAAAGAACTCAATTTCTCGGTTTAAATCCTTGACTTGTAAAATCCCGTGGAAATTAATTACTTTCAATTAAAACCACAATCCAATCAACACCTCATAACACTTAAGATCCTTCAATCATTTTTCACTTCATAATTCTTTAATCATTCATCATGACAACTCCAAGTGTAACTTCCACAACCGACAGTCAAATGCATAACAACATAATGCAGCAGGTTTCAAGGAATCGTCCACCATGCTTGCAACAGGACGATATGCACAATGGCGATCACGGTTCTTACGATACATTGATACAAGACCAAATGGTGATGCCTTGCGGAAGTGCATTCTTAAAGGTCCTTACACTCCAACGATTGTCACAACACCAGCTGTTCCTGCTACAGAGGATTCTCCAGCAGTTCCTGAACAAACAACAGTACGAGACTGTTAACGAATAATACTCCTGAAGAACCAGAGCTCATATATTGAATCAGAAAAAGAAGCGATTCATTTGATATTGACTGGAATTGGAGATGAAATATACTCAACTGTTGATGCATGTCAGACAGCTCAAGAAATGTGGGAAGCCATCGAAAGGCTACAACAAGGTGAATCACTCAATATTCAAGATGTCAAGACAAACTTATTCTGGGAGTTTGGCCAATTCACCTCTCACGATGGAGAAACAATTGAGTCTTACTACACAAGATTCTACAAAATGATGAATGAAATGATCAGAAACAATTTGACAGTTGCAACGATGCAAGTCAATGTTCAATTTCTTCCCGCAACTTCAACCAGAATGGTCAAAGATTTGTCACAATTGTGAAGCAACAACACAGTTGGATGAAGAGTTTCATACCATAAGCTCTTTTACATTCTAAACATACCAAAAGTGAATTAATGAACTCCGTGCTGAGAGAATGGCCAAAAATGCTAACCCATTAGCACTTGTTGCTACTGCTCACACACTTCAAGATCCTTACTATCAAACATCAAAACCTCACAAATCATATGCACCAACATCAAAAGCTTCACTTCCAACCAGATCTCATGCAACTACAAGATACAAAGGCAAAGAGATAGCCAAACCAATCACACCACCATCTGAGTTCCAGCATCTGTAAGAAGACAGTAATCCGAACAAGTTCACAGAAGGATAAAGACATGCAGAAAAAATTGGCTCCATTGCAAAGTACTTCAAGCACTCTACAAACCTACCAACAACAACCCTCATGAAACTTCCTCAAACACCAGAAACAAGAATGTGGATACTACTCCAAAGTACAAGAATGACAATCAGACTGGATAGTTTGGGAATCAGAGGGCAGTGAATGCTGTTGGGGCTAGGGACACTGTAGGTGGTCAAGTAGTGCAGCAGTCTGGGATACAGTGTTTTAACTTCAAAGAATTGGTTCATTATGCTAAGAGAAGTGCAGAAAGCCAAAACGGTTGCTTAAAGACTCCACGTATCACAAGGAAAAGATGTTGCTGTGTAAACAAGCTGAGAAAGGTGTTCAACTTCAAGCAGAGCAATCTGACTGGCTAGCAGACACGGATGAAGAGATTGATGAACAAGAGTTGGAAGCACATTACAGTTACATGACAAAGATTCAGGAGGTTCCTAATGCAGACTCAGGCACAGACGCTGAGCCATTGGAACAGGTACAATACGATACTGATGATAATGTGTTTGCCAATGACATACAACATTTTGACCAATCTGAATCCATCAGTAACACATGTGCAGTGGAAACGGGTGATATAATTAGTGCACGTTCCGACTCACGGATATGTGTGATAATGATATTCAGGATGACCAAAATGATGTAGAATGTGATGATGAGCGTGCTGCACTTGCTAATTTAATTGCTAATTTAAAGCTTGATGTCGATGAAAATAAAAAAGATTCAAAAGCAATTAAAGAAAGCAAATGCAACATTGACTCAAGAATTAACTGAGTGCAAATCTATTCTAGGCGAAAACTAGTAAGAACCTCTAGGAGAATCTAAATTATTCGGGATAGTTGCTTAGTTTGCACTTCAAAATAAACAAGAGCCTTGAGTTTGATAGGTACAAGGCCTTTATGATCGTACAGTTGACTATGACCAACTTGAACATAAGTTAAATGAGGCTTAGGACATTTGCTCAAAAAGAAATTGACATAAAAGAAGTTAAAAAGTGGAAAGCCTACGAAATTTCTGTTGTCAAAGAGAAACATAATGAGAAGTCCAAACAGAGTCTGTAACCAGTCACATTACGAAGGTCTTGTCAGAGAGAACACAAAGGTAATAACGGATTTGAAGCTTAATGAAGAAAAAATATTGACAAAATGATTTCAAGAAAAACCAGATAAAGGTTTTTAAATGAAAATTGTTTACAAACGGAGTCAATCAATCCAATCCATCATATGTACACCCAAATGCCCAACATTAATGGAAGACATACCATTGGCCAATCCAAGTACCTCAAAAAGGCTCAAAATGAGATGCCTGTTTGTATGCGATCCCACATGACCACTGATCCTGCAAACAGACTCGTCCTGATAGGGGAAGAACTCAACTCTTGAAGCTGAGAGTCGATCAAAATTGAATAAAGACTTTAGTGAAACCCTGTTTGAGACTACATAAAGTTAAATAGACTTATGAAATTTTTAAAACCCCGCACCCAACATTATGAAAAATAGTTCGCACATGCAAATACATAATAAAGAAAATGTGGATAAAATCATTTGTGAAAAAAAAGGCAAAATATTTTCAAAAACATAGATTTTCTACCATTTGTCCTAAATCAGTAAGCAAAAGTTACAAGCAAATAAATGTCATGACAAAAAAACATCAATCATCAGAAAGAAATTGTAATCAAGCATGGAGTAAAACATTCAATACGACCTTCTTCATCTTCGTAACCCAACTGCGCAAGATATGGAAATCCAATTAAAGACATGTTTTAAGAAAAAAAAAAAGAAAAAAAAAGGAAAGATGCCCCTTGCCCCTTAAGACTCAGAATGAAAGTTTGCCTTTGTACATGGACCTCAAGCAAGAAATGCATGCAGATTTAAGTACGATGAATCTCTTTGAAGATGAACTTGATGAACTATTGAAATCTGATAGGCAGAATTTTCCAACATGTATGATATGCTTCTAGCAAGAATGTGTTCCTAAAGATGTTATGTGTTCTATTTGCAATCTTCATCTGATTAGATGAGAACATGAATTACAATGCTTATATCTTCATACAGATGTCATGGGAATGTGACTGTCTTTTCCACAAAAGCTTTCTGAACAAACTGAATTTGTAAGTAAAGAGATTTACACTTGAGCTTTTACAAGTTTTTTGCTAAATTTAGAAAAACACACAATTTCTCTTGAAATCGTCTTTACAACAATGTCAAGAACAACTGAATAATGACGCCCTTTTGCCCAGAAAAGGCATGCAAATGTATTTCTGAAAGGAACGTGAACAATATTTTGAAATACAAGATTTGAAAGCTCAACTGCAAGACAAGAACATTGCAATAAGTGAGTTAAAGAAACTCATTGAAAAATGCAAAGGAAAATCTGTGGACACTAAGTTTGATAAACCATCTGTTGTTCGACAACCAAATGCTCAAAGAATTCCAAAACCATCAGTTTTAGGAAAACCGGCACCATTTTCAAACTCTCTTGAGAGACAATATCTTCCAAAGAAAAAGTGTTTTAAAACTCATTAGTTCATAGGGTTTATCAAAACCAGTCACTCCACAGAATTTGCCTCAACATCAACGCAATGCATGTAAGAAACACAAATGTGATTAAACCAGGCATGTATCGAATTGCAAGTAGTACCACACAAACTAGAGCACCACAGTTGAATCAGACTTCTAGGAATACTAATCCTCGCGTATCTACATCTACAGGAGTAGCTCACAAAACTAATGTTAGCAGACCACAGCCTAGGAGCAATCAAATGAAAGATAAGGTCGTGCCAAACACTAGTCATGTGAAGTGACCACACAAGTCCATGTGAAGCAAATTTAGCCTTCCTTTGGAACTAGGAACTGCTTTTGTCTTGAATGAACTTCTTTTTGCTTTACTCAGTTCACAAGACGAACAAAGTTGATCCTTGACATATTATTTTTGTGTAAAGGGCTGAAACTTCTTTTTGCTATTTTGATTCTTATTATTTTTCGTTTTTCTCATTTAGCCGTATTTGGGCTTTTGTGTTTAAATATTAATACACCTCTAAGTTGTTTTTGAAAAAAAAACACCATTCCAACTTATACTTATACAAGCTTTTAGTTGGTTTTTTTTCTTTCTTTCTTCGTGTAAAGGGCTGAAACGAAGTGCACTCGAAATCTCAAGGACCGAACGAGTTTTCATCTACTTGAGCCGATCGAGTGACTTCATCAAGGACCGAACGAGTTAGAAACGACTTGAACCGAACGAGTAACATTCCAAAGATCACCGAACGAGTAACAATCATAAAGGACCGAACGAGTTTTATACTCATGAGAACCGAACGAGTAAGTACCTATGATAACCGAACGAGTGGAAAACTATAGAGCCGAACGAGTGAAAGATCTCAAGGACCGAACGCGTAATTTTTTTGGAGTTGGACCGAACGAGTTTTTTTTGCTAAGCTTGAACCGAACTAATACCAACAAGAACAAAATCTTCACGTTTTAACAAATTTTCGGTTTTCGGTTTCGAGTATCGGTTGACTACACGACTTATAACTTAGACCGTTGTGTTCGTGATTCGTTTTCGATCAACGTGGTATATTTGGTTTTTACCGACGATAACCGTACGACTCCGCGAGATCAAATTCATATTCGGTGAATTTTTTATAAAACTTCAAACCAAGACGAAAGTGAAAAGAGTGGGAAATTTTGGTTATTAATTAACAAGTTTTGGCATTTGTCACATGCAGTCCCTCACTTGTTACTACAATTGCACCATTCGTCCTTCCTTGAAAAGAAGCCCTTCTAGTTGAAAATAACTTTTCACCGTTAGTCCCTATCGCTTCAAAACAGCCCGTTAGACATTTAAAGTGAATCGTTTGTGCACCGTTTGTCCTTATTTGAGTTTTGATCAACCGTTAATCATTTCAAGCTCAAAATTTGTGCACCGTTCAACGTTTTTAGCTCACAAATCGTTATCAAAAGTTCAAGTTCTTCAACAACAACAACGATTTCACCAACAATAATTCTATTTTTACGGTTTTCTTGATTTAGTAAAATCCCGCGAAATACTCTTGTATTTTCTCGGTTTAGTCAAGACTTGTAAAATCCCGTAAAATAGTTTTCCACAACAACAACAATCACTTTACCTGCTTAAGATCCTACAAATCTTTTACACTTCATAATTCACGATAAAATGGAAAAGAAAGATACCTTATCTTCGTGTTCCTAATCGAGAAAAACAAATGCAACAAATTTCAAGAGAAAGGCAAAAAAGAGTTGCATGGTATCTTTTCGAAAACTTCATTCACACCTCAAGCTTCTTTCAAACACGACTTAAAAAGAACTCGAAACCGAGTCCTGGGATTCAAACGTTGCATTTGCGACACTCTTTGGTCAAGACTTTAGGAGACTTTCACGGGCAACAATGTTTCCTGTACAAGGGATCAACTAGAAAAGCACTTGACAAAGAAGTATTCAGAGGATTGGATTCCATGGCTGCTTTTAAAGTCACTCGAGGACACGTTTCAATTTGTTCATCATATCACGATGTATTTGGATGATGAATTTTTTGTAATGACACGCAACTACTTTCTCCAATACTCAACTTGCGATTCCAGAATTCCGTGATACACTGATCCAACACATGGAATCTGTTAAGAAGTCGATTATATGAAAGAGCAAGCATAAAGAAGAGCTATAAAGCTGGGTGAATGAAGACAAAGCAAGACAACAAAGATAGGTGATTCGAAGTAAAGCATTAGATGGCTAGTTTGGTTGGTACAAAAAAGCAGGGGACAACATTAAAAGAGCAAGATACAAGCAGCAAATCAGGGAAATGTTGCACATGTGATGATGCAGATAGCAGACCCATATATGATGAAGAGCCAATGGCTGAGGTACAAACGACTGCTAAAATCAATGTCTTTGCTATAGGACAACAGCATACTGAGCAACCCGAATTCAATAATGAAGGTGAGGTTGACCAGAATGCTGATCATGTTATGCACATGTCCTTTGCTGCTACATTAACATGATAACCAGACAATGAACTCTGCAAAATCAATCTCTTGAATCCGAAAATATTCGTCTAAAAAAGACAGTTGGCCCAATTTCAAAAAAGATTTTTAAGAATTAGGAAGAAATTGTGTTAATCTTGAACTTTAATAATCAAATCAAGTTTAAAGGAAGTGGCAACATGGTTAATTTTCGAAAAGTAAAAGTAATGAAGCCAAGGTTAAACATGACATAGATGTAATTGAAACAATAAACATCGAATTGGAACATAAGGTGGCTAAATTACTTAAGGAAAATGAGACTTTGAAAAAGCATTACAAAGAACTGTATGATTCTATCAAAACAACGAGAGCTAGGAACATAGAACACACAACTTCTTTGATTGCAAAAAATGATGAATTCAAAGCTCAACTTCAGGAAAAAGGGTTTGCAATTGCAGCATTAAAATGAGTTAAGGAAACTTAACAGGAAATTAGTGTGAATAATTATGTTGCAAAATTGTAAATCTTAGGGAAACCGGCTTTACAACCACGTAGAAACCAATCAGTTGTTAGACAACCGACTGCGTTTAAGTCTGAACGACCTAGAATTTCAAAGCAACGGTTTGCCTCCCAAGTTGATGTCAATAACGATTTGTCAAAACTAGTCACTACACATTATTTGCCTAAGGAAAGAGAATCTGTTGTTGCAAAACCTCATCACATGATTGCACCTGGCTCATCTAGGTATAGCTCAGTGTGTATAGTGCATTATCAATACTAGAGGAAAACTAAGAAAAAGTCACAAGAAAGCTAGTAGGAATTCTGAACCTTAGTGTGATGCCTTTGCTAGATTCACAAACGCACGGACAAATGGTAGCTAACAAACCAAAAACCTAGGATCAATAACCAAAAGTCTAGGAATTGGCCTGCATCTAAGAGTAGTTGCGTCACGACAAAGACTGTGCCCATAGCAGAACACTCTAGGAATTCTAGAAGTTTTTCTGACTCCAAACATTTTGTTTGCTCAACATGTCAGAAATGTGTCTTTAATGCCAATCATGATTCTTGTGTAACAAAATTCCTGAATGAAGTCAACTCACGTGCTAAGGTTCCATCCAATAAGACAACAAAAAGATACATACCCGTAGAGCAAACAAGTTTTGCAAAGAAACCAGAAAGACAGATCCCAAAAAGACATAGGTCTTCAATCAAAAAGACTTCCGTTGTGCATGAGAAAACAATGACTCATAGATCTTGTCTTAGGTGGAAACCAACGGGTAAAATTTTCAAGACAGTTGGTCTTAGGTGGGTTCCTACTGGAAAGATATTCACATCTAGCACAACCAAGGTTGACAGTGAACCCACAAATGGTTCAAATGACGATATCACTAACCAATATGAATGCGCACAAACTCTTGATGTCAGTGCAGGTACTTCTAACTTAAGTGCAGGTACATCTTTCAATCCTAAAAAGGAAGAACTCAGAGTTTGGTTGCTGAAAAGACTGATATCTCATAAACCAAGGCTTTATGGAATTCTAACCTAATGAACAAGAGTAATGACGTCTGTTCACAACAGTTCAGGCCTCGCTCCTCCACGACAAATAACTTCTGAACAACACGGTTCAGGACTCGCTCCTCAATGTCAAAGAAGTTCCTTAAGCAGATGAGACAGTCACAACGTCAAATGAGCTGGATTTGCTATGTAGTATGATGTTCGATGAATTACTCAACGGATCTCCTACAGTTGTTTCAAAGACTTCCGCTGTTACTACTGCTGATGCATTCGATAAACGTCAACAACAACCAGATTCAACTTCATCCACTTCGACTCTAGCAACAATTGTCACTGCTGATGGAAACTTCGATGTGTATATATTTTTGTTTTTCTCTTTATTTTGATTTATAAATATTTTGGGAAAAAAATACAAAAATATAAAATTTCAAAAAGAAAATACAAAATTAAAAAATCAGAAAATGTTTCAAAAAATATTCTTCTCGACATGTCTCTTGGAATCGATAACATTTACGTACCTAGAAATGTTGATTAATATCGACAGTGCGTGTAATAAAGTTCGAACAGGAGTTTCAATCTTTTCAAACATGTCATTTCTAATTTTTCTTGATGGCTTATGTGCAAATATCAGTACGTAACCCGGACTTCAAATAAAGGAAAGCTTATCTATAAAGATAACTTATCCTAACAACGAGAAATTCAACTTTTCTTGGTCTTGAGCTGTTCTTACCAGACATTCAAAGTTTTAAGCTTAAGAAAAAGGGAATGTGTACCCATAAGTGGCTTACCCTTAGAGTTTGAAGAGAAGTCTTATAACATGATGTTTTTCAAAATGTTGAACACAATTTTTTCAAGAATTTCTCACTGACGATTAATAATCTTTCAAAATTGTGTGTTCAACACTCCATCTTTCAAGGGGGAGTTTTTCGAAAAACAACATTTAATGAGTTTGGTAATTATCTCACGACCCATTTTATGTATCAAACCATTCCCAAAAATTCTCTTAATAACAACAAGATAATAATGACAATTCAATAGAATGATAGTTATAAGATGACTAAGTGTTCAACCTCAATTTTATATTAATTTTACAACTTGGTATCATTGTTTTTGTTGTCTAAATCTGTAAAATTGAGGGAGAGAAAATTATGTTCCATGATAATTCATGCTAAGTATAAGTTTTCCCCACTGGTATTTTAGACCAAATTTCAATACAAAGTATTTCAAAAACTAAGTGCATTAGTATTTAAAATAAGGGGAGAAATGTATTTAAAATGTGATCTTGAAAATAATAAGTGATCTTATCGACTCAAAAGTGCTGATATCTCTTAGGAAAAAGGTTTTATGGTTACGATCTCATACCCTACAACATCTTATTTCATGACGATTCTGAAGTCATAAGGTGGTAAGGTTAGGTATTTGTCCTATGATCCAACCAGAACCGGAGGGATCTACCCAAGGACACTCCATAGTTAGAAATAGCAGTCCTTAGGTATGATTGGAGATGAATGTGTATAAGGGAAGAATGCCGACTAAGATTGAGCTAACACTGGACAATAAAACAAGGTGTTAGTTATGACGTATGGTAAGCATGGAAGGGGTTGAAGAATGAAAGAAATGTATGGGTAAAGGGTCTAAAGTAAGAAAGCCATCCACAACAACTTAGGCAGAAACCGGGTCTATCATATGCTGTCAGTATTCACAATGTTGATTGCTCGACCATTGAGAAGTCCTCTGCCTAATAGTAGTATCAAGCTCTGTCACTCTCTGGTCGACCCCCTCTAAGGTGGTCGGTGCTATCTCCATCAAGGCCTCAACAATCTCATCCCAAGTGTCGACCTCTAGAGTAGGCACTGGTTGTCTCGCGGCACCAGCTGCTGAACTCTCCCCGATCTCACATCCGGGAGTAGGAGTAGTAAAACAAGCTCTCTTCTGAGGCGGCATCTCAGCCTCAAGAACATCAGTCCTGTGGGAAGTAGATAGACGTGATAAGGGTGGTGATGCAGCAGCAGCTCTCATCTGAATCCTGGCTGCCCTATAGCCTAATGGTGCCCTTGCATCAGTAGGGCTAGTAGTGAGTGGTGATGGTAGGAGTAATGGTGGAGATGCAACAGGTACTGGTGGTGTAGGTGCGGCAGCATACTTAATAATGCGTGCCTCCATGGATGCTGACATCGGTAGCTCAGGTCTGACAGTCTTTCGTGACCTACGGAGACGTGTCTGGGCAAAGGGGATCATAATCTGAGGTGGTCTAGGTGTAGGTGCAGACTTATCAGTCTCAAATGCCTCTGTATCACCAGCTGAGGGAACAGGGTCAACAACAGGTATAGCAGAAGAGTTGGCCGGAGCTGGGTGCTCCTCCTCTTCCTCGTCATCCTCCTCGTCCTCGAAAGGCTCCTCCTCATCATCATTAGTATCATAATCACTGTCATCATCGGAGGGCTTATCATCTCCATCCCCTCCGTCGGCAGGGTAGTCAGCATGCTCCTAGAAGTCCTCCTCTGGATCCTCCTCTAGATTAGAATCAGGCATATAGCCCGGTGATAGGGTTGCGAGTGAGGCATCAGCGGGTAGAGGCTGGTCCTCCATGGGTGCCTCATCCTCCGAAGGTACTAAGTACTCGGGGTACTCAGGCTCGGGTACATATGGTATCTCGATGGGTGATGGTGGGTGCTCAGGACCGGGCACATAGTCAGGAGATGATGGGTGCTCAGGTCCAGGCACATAGTCAGGGGATGGTGGGTCTACTGGCTGCATGGGAAGCCTATCATATCCGTATATGATGACTCATAGAGAACCTCCATCAGATATCTCCTCATTGGCTCCCCAAAAGACTCTCCCTGGTTCGGAGTCAGTGTACACAGAGGTATAGGTGACAGCGGATGATGCAGAAGACATGACTGCAGAAAGATAAATAAACTTATATAAGTATATTATATAAGACCAGCATAGTATATATGTAGTATAATATAAACATGTATACAGATCATGAAAACATATAGCATAACCAACTAATGCAACTCAATAGTGTATGTGTCCCGTGAAAAACTTTTGTATGATGCAATGTTTGAAAATGGTTATAGTCCAAGTAAAAACATTTGACCTGGTTCTCTATAACCTGGGCTCTTGATGCCAATCTGTAACACCCCCAAAATGGGCCGCAGCGGAATATGGGTTGGAGAGTGTTACTTCATAGATCAATAGCACAAGATATGAGAACGACCTCTATATGAGTCGTTAAAATTGATACATTGGATTAAATAAACTCGTTTGTTACAATAGCCCGAAGCTTGAATTGTTCATCCATGAAAAGTAAAGATTTTAAGACATAACAGATATCCCCAAAATGTAATGCACCCAAATCTTTATAGTAATGACTCCAAAATGGTGACCACCAATGTATTCTTGTTTCTTGTACCTTATTGACCTGAGAAAAACATGCATTAAAACGTCAACATAAAGTTGGTGAATTCACAGGTTTAATAAATGTATAAAATAGGACCACAAGATTTCTAATGTAAGACATGTAACACATACAATATCTCAAAAGTAATTACAAAGTGCACTAAGCTCATGACACCTAAGCTCGACATCTATGTATGCAATTTAATGCACATAATGTGCCCGTGTAGATGTTCAAACCTGCAACATCCAAATTGTTCTGACATGTATACGTTCGTTGTTTCAGTACATTCAAAACTAGTGAGCGCTACTCACCCGAACGGGGATGTCAATCCCAAATAGATCTATGCATAACATTCGCACTCGCTAACTAGTAATTGACAGTTCATGATAGTGGGCAATAGTGGGTTTAGCTACTTAGGCCAACTCGTAACTTGTTTAAAAAGGGTACTTGCGTCCAAATATAAAACGATGCATATTTCTCACCCCAAAGTTGTAAAACAATATAATTGTATAAAAGAGGGGCTATGAACTCACCGTAAGTGAATGATTGATTATTTAAATCAAATAAGTGAACCGTCTTGGCAATCCGAATGCAACCTAATTAATTATAGGTCGTATAAGTAGAATGTATTTCATATAAATAAAACATCACATGTCATATAGTTACACCACCACCTAATAGTTTTTATTAAATCTTTAAAAGTTAAATTAATAATTAACCCGTACTTTGTTAAATAAAAGTATATGTACTTGTACCCGTAAAGAAAAATGTTATTTTTATTTACCAATGTATCATTTGTAAAAATATATGATTTAATGTTTTTATTGGTTACATAATGATATTTCATTATTAATTTAATTGTTTTATAAAAATAATGTATAAAAGTAAAAATAGTGCGCGCGATTTTAAAACCTCATATCTTTATCGTTTTGACTCCGTTTTATACGTTTCTTATGTCCACGACTTCGTATTGAGAAAATCTATCAAAATATCATATTTATAAAAATTAAACCTCTGATGAACAGTAACATTTACTGTTCATAACAGTTCATAAAAACTGTTTTTATGTAATTAATTATATATAACTTATAAAATACATAACTTGTTCATTTTAATTCCGTTTCTCGAGTTTCTTATGTCCTTGGATTCGTCATGAAGAGTACTATGTTTATAAAATATATTAAATTTTATAGATCTGATCTGAGGACAGGACGTTTTATATAAAATAACTTTTATAAAATCACTTTTATACGATTAATTAACGTAAACTCGTAAATGTTATATCTTCTTCGTTATAAATCCGTTTTTCGAGTTCTTTACGTGCTTACGATCCTTGTGAAGAGTACTAATCAAATAAAATATAAAATGTATGGGTTTTAATGTCGAATCCAAACAGTAGGTATTAAAAGTTAATTAGGGTTTATGATTAATAAAACTAGTTTTATAATTACTTTCATTTAGGAACTTTGCACCATTATTTTACCAAGTATTATACCATATATCTTACATATATTAAGTCCTCTAAAATTCCATAACATTTGTCCAAATGGAATCCATGTCTTTGTAATCTTTTACACATCAACTTGTAAATAAACCTTCAACACCATTTAATTTGTAATTCATTCTTATAAATTATTTAACATTTATACCAAGCATGTACCTTCATTTAAAGTATTATTTTACCACATACATCATGAAATTCGAATTTAATAAGCTCTTACATACCTTATATAACACAAAAATAATTCTAGCTGGTGTCTAACATATATAACAAGTATGTACAAAAAAGATAATGAATGAATAAACATGAAATGCTTTAAATAGACCTTATAGAAGATGAGTATGATGATGAACACAAGACAAAAACCCTAACCAAGCTTCTAAATCTAAAACTCTAATCAAGAAAACCCTAGATATGTTTTCTTAATTAATCCTTACTAAACCCAAATCCAAGCTTGCTAATACCTTAAGTAACCTTAGATGATCTTAGAATGAATGCTTGTATGCTTGGAATACTTTAGAAAATCAAAGATTATGAATCCCTAGTTCATATGCTTTGGCCATGGGTTTTGAGCTCAATATGGGGAGAGTATAAGAGTTTTTCTTGTATTTGAGGAGAGTAGGTGTTAGATATGATAAGCCTTGCTTTATATAACAAATGGGAAAACCTAATACAACTTAAAAGGAAACCATGGACTTAAAATGGTTTAAGGTACATTGCAAAAGAGCTCTCCTCCTCCCAAGAGAAACTCACGGCTGAAATGGGGGGAGGTACTCTTGACAAGCCAATTTCTAGTAATGTGAGCTTTAGGGTACATAAGTGTAAGGTTACAACTTGTAAAGGTATGTGTTAGTGGGTATTTTATGTTTATTTCTTGTGTAAACACACTAGGTCTGGTTTTGAGGAGTTATAAATAAATAAAATAAGTTAATTTTGGGTATTGGATATAAAAGTGGGTATTTGTTTGAGTGTAGATGGGTAAAGGTGCTTCCGGGTACGTCCGAATGTAATTTATTGCGAAACGTAAGCGTTTTACGTAACCAAGAAAAATAAATTATGAAAAGTTATAAATTATACTCTTAATAATCATATAACACTTGCTTGATGTAAACTTTAATTTGTTTGGTGTCCGTTTACGTTGAACGTTGATTTTTAGTTTACGCGATTTAACTATACGATAATAATTAAAAGCAAACGCGCAAAACTCTAAAAATAAATAATAGAATAATTAAAGTCGTGAATGACCTAAAAATGAGAAATGTTACAGTCTCCACCGGTTAGAAGAGCCTTGTCCCTAAGATTCAAGTCGTGACACTTGACGAAGCTACGGGTTTAGCAAAAAGGTGCGGATACTTCTTCTGGAATTGATCTTCATGTTCCAGGTGAACTCAGGACCTCTCTTAGAGTTCCATCAAACTTTGATGATGGGAATACGACTTCTCTTTAACCTCTTGACTTCACGATCCATAATTTCCACTGGTTCTTCAACAAAGCGGAGTTTATCATCAATGTGTATTTCATCTAACGGAACTGCCAATGGCTCGTCGGATAAACACTTCTTTAGATTGGATACATGAAACGTGCTATGAACCCTACTTAACTGTTGAGGTAGTTTGATTCTATAAGTAATGGTTCCCACTTTGGCTAACACCTTGAAAGGTCCAATATATCTCGGGTTCAACTTCCCCCGTTTGCCAAAACGTACGACCCCTTTCCCAGGCAATACCTTTAGCATCACTCGGTCACCAACTTGAAATTCTAAAGGCTTACGCCTTACATCGGCGTAACTTTTCTAGCGATCACGAGCGGCTTGAATCATTTTTTTGATTTTGACAATCTTCTCGGTTGTTTCATGAATAAGTTCTGGACCGGTGAGCTGGGCGTCTCCGACCTCGGCCCAACACACAGGTGATCGACACTTTCGGCCATAAAGTACCTCGAATGGGGCAGCTTTAATACTAGCATGATAGCTATTGTTGTACAAGAATTCGATTAGCGGTAAGTATCCTTCCCAACCCTTCCCAAAGTCTATCACGCAAGCGCGTAACATATCTTATAATGTTTGAATGGTTCTTTCGCTTTGTCCATCAGTCTCCGGATGGTATGCCGTACTCATATCCAGTCGAGTACCCATAGCCTTCTAGAAGTTTGACGTAAACCGAGGGTCACGATCACAAATGATTGAGACTGGTATTCCATGCCTTGTGACCACTTCTTTCAAGTACAGTCTTGCTAGTTTGTCCATAGGGTCAATTTCCTTCATTGGTAAAAAGTGTGCAGACTTAGTGAGTCGGTCTACAATTACACATATGGTGTCATTTCCACTTTGCGTCCTTTGGAGTTTGGTGACAAAATCCATGGTGATATTGTCCCACTTCCATTTAGGAATCTCTGGTTGTACCAATAAGCCAGATGGTTTTTGGTGTTCGGCTTTGACTCTTAAACATATCAAACACTTGCTAACATAGGTGGCAATGTCAGCTTTCATGTTAGGCCACCAGTATAGTTGCTTCATGTCTTGGTACATTTTATCGGAACCCGGATGAACAAAATATTTTGACTTGTGAGACTCATGCATAATCAGAGTCCTTAGGTCACCATAGCACGGTAACCAACTTCTGTTGTTTAGACACAATGTCCCGTCCGCACGCGGTTCCAACTTCTCCTTCCTGGGCTTTTCTGGGTCCTTTGAATTTTCAATCAACATACCTCCTACGTCTTCAGACTCGAGGTTTTCTGGTTTTCTTGCCTCAATCTGAGCCTCCAAAATCTGCTTGGGAAGGTCCAAACCAATAGTCATAACTAAGGCCCGAACCCGTAATGGCTTTATTCGTTCTTTTCTGCTCAATGCGTCAGCCACTACATTTGCTTTTCCCGGGTGATAACGGATTTCACAATCGTAATCACTAAGCAATTCCAACCAACGGCGTTGTCTCATGTTTAATTCCTTCTGATCAAGGATGTGTTGTAAACTTTTGTGGTCGGTGAACACTGTACATTTTGTCCCGTACAGATAATGCCTCCAAATCTTTAGAGCGAATACTACTGCGCCTAACTCCAAATCATGAGTGGTGTAATTTTTCTCATGAATCTTTAGTTGTCGTGATGTATAAGCAACTGCATTAGCACAGCGCCCAACCCTTTGATCGAAGCATCACAGTAAACGATAAAGTCTTCATTTCCTTCGGGTAAAGCTTGAATTGGTGCACTACACAACTTATTCTTTATCAATTGAAAATCTGTCTCTGCCTTGTCACCCCAATCAAACTTGACCTTCTTTTGAGCGAGCTTGGTCATTGGCTTGGCGATCTTTGAGAATCCTTCAATGAATCTTCGGTAGTAGCATGCTAGGCCCAAAAATTAACGAATCTCCGTTGCAGACTTAGGAGATGCCCAATTTTTAACGGATTCAATCTTGGCAGGATCCACGTGAATACCCTGACTGTCAATTACGTAACCAAGGAACTGTACTTTAGGAATCCCGAATTCGCATTTAGAGAATTTGGCATACAACTGCTCCTTCTTAAGCAACTCCAAGATTAACTTAAGATGCTCTTCATGCTCTTCAAGATTAACTTGAGATGCTCGCATGCTCTTGCCTTGTTCTTCGAGTATATCAAGAAAATCGTCAATAAAGAAACAATCACGAATTAACCAGGTAAATGGGTTTGCACACCAAGATTCATGAGATCCATAAATACAACAGGTGCATTAGTCAAACCAAACGGCATAACTTGAAATTCATAATGTCCGTATCGAGTTCTGAATGCGGTCTTTGGGAATATCTCTTCATCACGAACCATAAGTTTTATGATAACCCGACCATTCAGGTCGATCCCTAAGTAGATACTCGAAAACTGGTAAGTTGATGAAGTACAAATCATCAATCCTGGAACCGATAAAACGATTCTTTACCGTCAGCTATCAAGTCCCGTAATCAATGCACATCCCCCGAAATGATCCATCCCTTCTTCTGTGACAAACAAGACCGAGCTCCCCCCAAAGGTGAGGAACTAGGTCTTATAAAGCCTTTTGTCGGAAAAGTTCTTTTAACTGGTCCGACAACATCCTTCATCTCGGGAGGGAGCCAGTCGAATAAGTACCCGTGCTACACGGCGCGGCCATCCAGGTATCAAATAATCGATACGAAATTCACATTGCGGCTGGTGGAATACCCTGCAAGTACCTCGGGAATTAATTCGAGAAAATCTTGAACGATTGGTACAGTCCGTTCAAGTCGCCTTCTCCTTCGAATTACTTCGGCCTCCTTAATGGTAATAATGGTGCCAACAAGAAATGGTATCCTTTTTAGCAAGTACCTTTGGTTTTGGTATACGAGATGAAGTTTAATCGGGACCTGTTTCTTGTCGACTTCCGACACTATGAACAATTAATGTTTTCATTTCCATGGAATACGAACGATCTTCTCGGCATACGCTATCATGGCACTTGATATTTTGACAGTCGCACCAATCATACCAAATAATGACGTAAACTAACCAAGTTATATGGGGCATTAGTTTGATGTTGAATAGGTGATTTAGTAATTCCTCAATGGCGAGCGAATTTGATAGCGAACAGTCCTAGGGAAACTAATGAGTGGCGTCCATGGCTTTTGAGACAGATTTAATGTAAGATAATTGTTGACTTCAACACTGAGATGGTGTAAAGGGTTATTCTTGTTCTATTGATTACTAACTTAGTTTCTTGTGTCAAACACGTTTATATGAATACGTACACAAAGCTTGATATAAATAGGAAATTAGTTGCTGACAAAAGTTTTATGGTGACTATTCTTAGCATGGCATGGTCCTTCCTGAATTATACATAGGTGATCAGGTTATGTATATTTGAGGGCTAACGATGCGATGCTTATTTTCGTCAAAATTATGTTATGCATAAATAAGTATCAAAGAGTTTTTATAAGATGCCAAAATAATTCACAAGGTGGATGTATGGTTGTTGATAGAATGAAAATAAAATGGTTTGCGAGAAATCGTATGATGGTTTATATGACGATAGCTAAATGACTTATGGGATGACAATAAAGTAATTTATGTGATGAAAACGGTTTCATAAGGTAAGGACAAGGTAATTCATAAAGTGTTAGTAACGTAGCTTTTGAGATGTTTGCAAAATAGTATATATGATATCAAGAAGGTACTTCATAAGATGATGGTGAGGGAATTGAAAAATAAAAAAAATAAAGATAGTAACCTTGTTTATAAGGTAACGACGAACTAGTCTTTAGTTTATAAAGTATTAGTTGAGTGGTTTACATGTGATGGTAATTTGTTTGTAACACACAAGTGAAATAATTTATAAATGTTGGCAAAAGTTTTATAAGGTGGTGGTAAAACAATTTTCCATGGTAATACCCAAATAGGTTATTAGGTAACTGTAAAATGGTTTATGTGATGGTAAGAACATAGTTAATAAGGTGGTATCTTATTAGATGATAGTAAAATAGTCTATTACAACAGTAAAATAGTTTTCAAAGTGATAGTAAAATAATTTATAAAATGCGTATTTATAACCCTAAAGAACTGATTTTTTATGATAGTAAAAGACAGATTTTGACATTAGTGGGAATAGTTTATAAGGCGATCTGTGGGAATAGTTTATGAGTAACTTTAGTTTATCGACGATGGTAAAACAGTTTGCCAATCATAGTAAAATGGTTTAGAAAATGATAGTTAAATAATCAAGTAAGGTTCGTCTAGTTAATGTACAATCTACTTTTGTTTATGAGACAATACTAGAAATTAATCATGAGTGGAATCAAAATAAACTTCGAAGGAATCACGTGTCAGTTCATAATGTAATAGTAAGGAGTATATGTTGTGATAACAAATTGTTTACGAATCTATAACAAAATAGTTTTTTTTTTAAATTGCCCATGAAACAGTTTATGAGAGACAACGAAATAGTTTATTGTGTGACAGTGATACGTTTCATAAAATCATAATGTTTTAGTAAGCGGTTTGCATGGATAATAGAGGGTTGAAATAAAATTGATGAAGTTTTCATAATACCATGGTTTGATAGATAATTGGGTTCATTGTTTCTTCCCACCAAAAGACTACATGTTTTCTTAATACTAAAAATCTCCAATACAAGCTAGTACATAAATCATGAAGCAAGATATCTATGAGTGCCGTCCGAACTGACTGGTCACGAGCTCCTTGAGTTTCCTAAAGTCCTCTCGGTCCTGACGCTGGGACTCTTGAACCGCAGCCAACTGCTGCTCAATCTTAACACGAGCCTGTCTCTCATGGTTACGAGTAATCTTCTCGATTGCCTCTGTAGTCTTAATCCTAGCACGCAATGAAGCATTTTCTGCCTCAGCAATAAACAATGTCTGCCCTAAATCTCAGAGCCGTCGCTCCTCGCTTTATGGGCATTCCCTAAAAATGCTCTTGTATGCCTCGTATAAGCCTCCCCGTGTTGGGACCTTGTGGACCTAACAATGGCCGCTGCAGGAAAAGCAACTGCAGCGACAGGCTCTGGGTGAATGATATCTACCCGGATATCGATCGGGTCCCCAAGATTCTCCTCAGCAGAGACGGGAATAGTGGATGCAGCCATAACCTGCACAAGCAAGAGTTTATATAAATCGTCTTTATATGAAACCATGCAGGATGCGTGCACTATGAAAGATACATACGATGTACGATGATGCATGGTGAATGAATATGCACACCTGGCAGTGATGAAAATGCGACATGGCGAAATGGAATGCATCATGGTATGAATGGACGATGGTATGAATGATTGGTGGTATACATGAATGATGTTATGAATGAATGATGGTATATATCATATAAGATAGATTAATGTTTAGGACATACGAGTTTATAGTATGCTTTGTCCTAAGAGATGCTCTATTATTTATATAATAACTCTTATATAAACAAGTGTAAAATATACGCAAGGTAGGGTAGGTATATATACATGATAAGGTATGTACGTATATAAATTACGTAAGCATTTAGTATAATTAACAAATGCAACTCAATAGTGTATGTGTCCCGTGAAAAACTTTTGTATGATGCAATGTTTGAAAATGGTTATAGTCCAAGTAAAAACATTTGACCTGGTTCTCTATAACCTAGGCTCTTGATGCCAATCTGTAACACCCCCAAAATGGGTCGCAGCGGAATATGGGTTGGAGAGTGTTACTTCATAGATCAACAGCACGAGATAAGAGAACGACCTCTATATGAGTCGTTTAAAATTGATACATTGGATTAAATAGACTTGTTTGTTACAATAGCCGAAGCTTAAATAGTTCATCCATGAAAAGTAAAGATTTTAAGACATAACAAATATTCCCAAAATGTAATGCATCCAAATCTTTATAGTAATGACTCCAAAATG
>BQNB010001144.1:0-17853 GCA_026074375.1 Tanacetum coccineum
TCCATAAATAGTTTAATAAACTTAAATAAAACCAAATCTTTTGACCGAGTTTGACTCAACATTATCATATACACCTTCTAATCATTTTTGAATTGAATTCTCAGTCCACAAAAAAATTATTCACAAAATACATATACGAAAATAACAACAACAAATAATTATAATACCAAATCTAATATAGGCTCCGGTTCCATTGAGAATGTTTTTATTTTGAGAAGATTGAGAAATTAACATTTGAGCAAATTGATTCATATTTTTTGATTTGATTCACAAGTAAACATAATTTAATAGTGAATCAAATCTATCAATCACAAATTTGATTCACAAAACATTGTTAAAATCGAGTTATGGTAAAAGTTCATTAAATTTGTATAGATGATTCAGTATTATACTTATATCGCAAAATCGAGAGATTTTTAACTTTGATTCGAATTTTTTTTTACATATTTTGGATTATAATAACAGTAAAATGAGTTTTACGCTTGAAAAACTTGAATCAAAGTTATAAATGTATCACTTTTGAAAACCTTCTCAATCTTCTCAAAATAAAAACCTTCTCAATCGATCCGGATTATATATATATATATATATACGACATCCATTCTATGATGATGGATATAAATATAACTCGGTATTTCACATCTCGCGAAAAGTTAATTTCCTTCATCATTTAATACAATATCATGAAATCATCCTAATATATGATGAGTATAATTTTACATATGATTAAAAATATGTATGATGGTTACTAATATAAGTATTTCTTTTCTTTGTAGTATCATGGGCAAACCTTTGTCACCGGACCGTATGTTCGACTTTCCTATGGATGAGCCAGAGCCGCATCCCGCTTATGACTTCTTCGCGCTTGGACCGCTACCGAGGTATGCTGGTAACCCAAACAACAACAATGGGTAGATTGAGGCAGATGTCCCATTACTAGGAGAGCTAGGAGTAGAGGCAGACGAGCCGATGGTTGGCCTATTAGTTGATGAGATTGCTGAGCCGATAGTAGAGATGGAGGATCAAGTGATCGCTTTAGTAATTGATTTGGAGGAGGACATAGCCATGGTATTCGGTGATGGCGACTTTAGTGATGACGACTCTGAGGTATTCGATGATGAAGAGGAGGTCTGGGAGGTGAACGAGGAGTGGCTGATGGCTCCCGTCACACCACCTTCGATGCTAGTTGTAACCCCACCGAGCACCTACGAGGTAGGAGGTCCATCTACTGCTGCTGCTGAGGGACATTTTCATTCCCTCCCAGCACTTAGATTTCCCGTGCCTCCGTGGTGATTGAGGATTTGTGCACCCGTATGGGTAACATGGAGTATGGACATGGACAGCTTGTAAAGAAGGTGATCCAGGTGAGCGATGTTAAGGTGGCAGATGGCATTACTATTGGGGAGATTGGCCTTAAAGTTTCGGCTGTAAAGGGACAGGTGCAGGTTATGGCGTCCTAGATGGTTCAGGTCGAGGGTAGAGTTGAGCAGGTCGATACTCAGGTGGAGCAGGCTTAGCAGACTACGACCCAGAGGGATGAGACGATAGAGGGATTGACCCAGCAGGTGCAAACTTTACAGGCCGCTGTGTAGTAGAAGGATGCGCAGATTCAGCAGCTGCAAACTATGGTTTCTGAGATGAGTAGCCATGAGAGCACCTTGACGCAGTGCATTCTTGGGATGGATAGACGTCTTGCTAATTTAAAGAGGAGACCACCAGGACCTCAGTAGTCCTAGTGGTTGTTTATTTTGATTTTTGGTTAGATTATGACCATTTATATAGTCACTAAACTACTAGTGCCAGTTAGTGAGGTCATGCTGTCGGGTGTATTTTGTTTTTGTAAATACCGCAGCCATTCAGATATGTAGGATTCTTGTATTAGAAACTTAGAAATCATCATGATTGGATGTATCGGTCTTGGAACCGAAGATTGTAAACTTTTAGGGGATTTTTGGTTATATGTATACTACCCCCAGCATTATTATCATTATTATGGTTATGAAGGATTATGATTATTCCTGGTTATGAATTTTGTGTGATTGGGGATGTTGATACCCTTGAGTGTTGAATGATTTCGGTTGGTGAATCCTTCGCACATGTATGATACTTGCTTGCATAGTCACTGAGTGGGTATTATTTCTGATACTTGTTGTGACCATTGACTGAACTATATAAAATAATGTCTTGTGAATTAATGATTTTAAAATTGTGGACCGCAATAACGAATTCGTGTGTTGAACGAATGTCGTTGCGTGAATTGTACTAATTTTGTTGTATTAACTGTTGTGTAAATAATAGAAAATGTGTTTTCAAATTTCATAAACTGACCCTATGGTGTCAAATAAATATTCTTTTCAAAAAAAATATATTTTTAATTTTTTATAAATGATGAGAATGGAGGATGGACTGGTGTTATCTTCTTTTCTTTCTTTTGAAACAATTATATTTTTACTTTTATTTTAATTTTTTTTATATGCCGAGAAAATGAATTACGCATGTAGCGTATAAAAAAGAAACGTTTTGACGAGGGCGGATATGATGTCGTTTGGTCCTCAATTATGCATAACTTGATCAACTATGCATAATTTAGGAAGAACCACGCTATGTCAGATAAATCGTCACCTTTTAAAATGTCAAGTTTTGGAAAGTTGTTCGAGTTGGATTTCTCGAAAGAGAAGTGTTTTTACCCCTGCTATGGATTCTTGTGCAAGTAATCCTACTCCTATTGACTACATAGAGAGAGTCTCATGTGAGTCGTTATGACCGAGTTGTCCCGAAGGGAAAATACCAATGGTATTGTTCGGAACGAGTGTGTTTAGAAAGGAGTGGAGTCTAATTCGTGATAATATAAGATCGACGGTTGTCATGGAGACATGTATCGAGACCAAGTATGGTCGGTATTCTAGTGGGTAATGGTAGATTTGAGCTATCGAGGGTGCGAACCGGATACCGACACTGAGAAGGGATCTTCTTAAAAATGTAAAGTTTTCAAGGTGGGTGGAAGCTGAGGTGTTTAGCTCCGAGGTTGAAAGTGAGAAATGAAGAAGACTTCTCCTACGTTAAATGTGTGCTGCCATTGATGTAGCAACTGATGGCTGTGAAGAAGACTTCTTTCCCCGAAATGGAAAGTAGTGGTAGTATAGTTGTAAATATATCTGGAATCATCAAAGACTAGAATAAGGCACTAAGCAACCCCTGACTTAAAGTTAGGTGTAGTGGTCCTTACTCCTTGATGCAATGACTTAGTGTGTGTAACATTTCTCATTTTCGTGTCATTGTACGACTATATTAATGACCACTATTTATTTTAGTCCGATACGCGTTTATTTTTAATGTTTACTTTTAAGCTAAACCGCGTAGACTAGAAATAATCAAGAATATAAACGGTCACCAAATAAATTAAGGTTTACATCAAACAAGTAAGGAATAATTATTTTGAGAATAATTATGTACTTTGAGTATTTTATTTTTATTGGTCACGTAAAGGGGTTACGTTTCACGATAAAATACATTTAGACGCACCCCGGAAATACCTAGACTTACCTAGACTCAAACCAATACCCACTTTAAAAGCCTAAACACAAAACTTAATCAAGTCTTGGGTTTATATTCCTTTTAAATGACCGAGTATGGGCAAGTAACCACCAAAAACGTCTTGGATCTTTCTTAACTAGCAAAATCTCCCTAATGATCCTAAAAGGTACATGTACATTTACTAGGTAATAAATTTATGTCCTAATGGTTCCCTAATGATGCTTGACACATTGGGTAATAACCCATTTCTTTGTTTTTGCTTTCCTTGTGTCGTGAACTATTAAGAAAAGAACACAAACCCAAAAGATTTCCTAGCTAAGCAAATCATGTACATCAACTAATAAATTAATGCTTGTACTTAGTGTTTTTTTAGCCTCAAACATGAGGACTAACTTATAAACCCTAAAACAGTCCCCCCTTAGCTCGGTTTGGTTTTGTTATGTGATAGGAAAGTTAACAAGCATATTGCTATAAATAAACATACACAATCACATAATACACTTTTCACCAACCTTAAACTTATCTCAAGGGCTAACCACCATCTCCTTACCCACTATCACTTGTCATCATTGAAAGCCGAACCAACTCGACCCACATATTCTATTTAAAAGTCATAAAGAGATTTTTAAGAACGAATCTAAGGTTGGCTAAGAGGAGACTGGGCTAGGAGGATTAGGGGGAAAATTGTAGACTTTGAAGCTTGGAGATCGTACACTTTTGGTGTATAAGGGTCGGGTCGACTCCCAACTCACCATCAACGAAAGCTACTTGACACATTGGGTAATAACCCATTTCTTTGTTTTTGCTCTCCTTGTGTCGTGAACTATTAAGAAAAGAACACAAACCCAAAAGATTTCCTAGCTAAGCAAATCATGTACATCAACTAACAAATTATTGCTTGTAAGCCTCAAACCATGTGTGACTAACTATAAACCCCTAAAACCGCCCCCTAGCTCGGTTTGGTTTGTTTATGTGACTAGGAAAGTTAACAAGGCATATTGCCTATAAATACACATTCACAACTCACATAATACACTTTCACCAACCCTTAAACTCTCTCAAGGCTAACACAATCTCCTTACCCTCTAATCACTTGTCATTGTCGAAGCCGAACCAAACTCCACCCACATTTCTATTTCACAATCACAAGAGATCTTTTAAGAACGAATCTAAGGTTGCTAAGAGGAGACACGGGCTAAGGAGATTGGGAAATAGACTTTGAAGCTTGAGAACATACACGTTTGGGTGTATAAGGGGTCGGGTCGACGTCCCAACTCACCATCAACGAAAGCTAGGACCTTTGTAAGTCATACCTAAGTCCCTTGTGTCATTTACTTTTCGTCATATCTCTTGTAGTAGATGTCAAGTCGTGTCATGGTTTTTTCCCTTTAGTAACGAATATGTGTATACCTGAACGCGCTTGGTCTAAGCCCATGATTGGTCGCACCACTTAAAATTAGAAGCGACATCTGCGGGGTGAATTTCATGATTAGGAATCGAGTAGCGAGTTGATTTAAAAGGTTGAACGCCCATAAGAACACCACGAACGTAAACAAAAGAGTTATGTACTTGTATTGGATGAATATACAAAAATTACACGTAAACTATTTTGGAAACACAAATGAGGGGTGTCGGGAACGTATAGTCGACGTAATGAAGTTGCATGTCTGCGGGTCACGATTAGAAAATGTTGAACGCTGTTGTTTTAGCCTTAAAATACTTCACACTCTAATTGGTTGGGTGTGTTAGTTACTCGGGGTTGTTTTTTTTCATTAATTGTTTGTGTTTAGACTATACTAATGAGACCATTTCGAGTTACTATGTAAACCTTTCGGACTTAAATAAACACAACCAAATGTTAACACCCCTAACAGGCCTTATCAAGCCCAACAAGGCCCACCGAGAGCTTTATTAATAAAGCCGCGGCACTTATTAATAAGCCCACCTCTAGGCTTAAATCATCAGGAGAAGTGTCATTGGGTTCACATAGGGCTCCCGTTCATTAGAAAACCCAAACCGAACCTTAAAGGGGCTTACTAGTCCCATTTGCGAGTCCAATTTGGAGCAATATAGCTCACAATAAGCTCTTTAACAGTTATTGGTGGGAATGTTTTACAGCTTATAACAAGTATCAAAGTGCTAATGACTCAAATAAGGTTAAAGGGCAAGGCCCTTAACACCTAGTACCATTCGGGTGACTATCGGCCAAAGGCCCCCAAGGAGAGAGCTTATTAGCTTATCGGATTAAGCTATATAAGCAAAACAGACACTCCCAAGTGCTGATTGGAATTAAATAAAGCTAACGGACCTTATGGGACCTTAACTAGATTCTTTTAAAAACCCCTACCGGGCCTCCTTAACGGGCCCAAGGAAGGCCCATTTGAGTGCTTATTAGCTTATTGGCTTAATTAGAATAAGCTGAAAAGGAAAACAGTTTGTCCGGTTTATTACAAGATGGAAAAGCACTAGGAAACGTCCAAGAACCCTAAACACCCTTATCGGGTTAAGTCATTGGGCCCATAAGCCCAACAAGCTCGAAATAAAGCTTCAATAAGCTCACCGAGCTTATTTTTATGCTTAAACAGCTCCACGCGACATTATTATGAAACATTAGACTTGTTAAAACAATAACGGATCTCTAAAAAGCTAAACGGACCTTAACGGGCCCAATAAGGCCCGTTAAGCCAAAAATAAGCTCGATGAGCTTATTTTTCCACCGAAACACTTTTTGTAAACTTATACGAGCTTTATACGGAAGAAAAAAATGCCACTTGTTGGGATGATTCGGAGTTAAAATGGGAATTTTCATTAAGTCGATGGGACTAGGAATGTAATTTCGAAACATAAGGGGGTTAGTTGTTTGTAACTATCAAAATTTCAATAAAACCCCGGGGACTATTCATTGCTACATTCTAAGACTTAGGGAAGCTAAGTGAAATTAAAAAGGAATCAAAACTAACCTTTCTTGTAAACTCAAGGGATCTAATTAGGTCACTTTTGAAACTAAAAGGGTTTTAAATATATAAAAGGTCGATCCTCCAATCTTTTCTTTATTATATTTATAAACCTTTGGGACTAAAAAGTGTAAATAACTAGAAACCTATAGGGTATGTTAGTGAAAAAAAGTGAAACAAATGAAAAACACTTAACACGCTCGGTCGACACTTAAGATGTTCGGAAATCGTACGGCTTTAATAACACGTTACTAAATAGTATATATATTAATAAATGATTTTACGGTATATCGAGAAAACATCGATATTATAAAAACAATGATCTTGTGCATCACTACACAAGTGAAGCGGTATATATAAACTTAATTGGATTTTAGTTTATATAGTGTTAAGTCGTTAGTTTTTATACGTAAACTGAGACTTGACACGTACTTACTTAGGTACTTAAACGGTTGATCCACTACCTTCTTAGATAATTTGTTTAGCATTCAGAGAACTACGGAAAGGTGAGTTCATAGCCCCATGTTTTACAATTAGTAAATGCATTTACATCTTTGGGTGAGAACATGCTTTGTTTTACAACACTGACGCAAGTGTACATTTTATGCCTTGATTACGTGGTTTGCCTAAGTTAACATAACCCTTTTTGTCCATGATCATGAAACTGTTAATGTGATTAGATGTGATTGAGAGAATTACCATTGAGCGGGATCGCGAATGTTATGGATAGATCTATTTTGGAATTGACAATCCCCGTTTCGGGTGACTACCTAATCACTGGGATCGAACGCATCCATGTCGAAATTTGGGATGTTGCAGGGTTTAGAACATCATTCAGGACACCAGTTGGCTATTATAAATTTGCAGTTCACATAGTCGAGCCTCGGTGAACAACCCTCTACATGCTCATGAGCTTAGGTAAAACGTTATTACTTTTTTTGATGTTTGCATCTTTTGTTAATCATACACTTGGAAATCTGCGGTCTTCCCCCACTCCCCCCCATACCTTTGATTTAATAAAACTCATGAATTCACAACTTTATGTTGACATTTTAAGCATATTTTTGTTTTCAGGTCAATAAGCACGAGGTGCGATGATACATTGGGAGTCAATAATTGAAGACGTCAACACTTAAGATTTGGGGGTACTTATTACACTTTGGGGACAATTGTTATAAACCGAAATCTTTATCTATTTTGTTGAACCATTTGAAGCCATGAGCTTATGTAACAAACAAGTATTTTGTTAATCCAATGTATCTTTTTTTTTCAAACGACACGTTTAGTAGTCGTTCTCTGATCTTGTGCTATTGACCCAATAATGTAACGCCTTCGGATATTCAACATTCCGCTGCATACTCAGATTTGAGGGTGTTACAGATTGGTATCAGAGCCAAGGGTTATAGAGATACCAGGTTAAAAGTTTTTGTTCTGGACTTTATAACCACTTTCAAAACTGTTTTCACAAATGGGATTTGTGAGGGACATACATGCATTACTTGTTTACGTTTAGCGCATATATGCTTACACGACATGCATTGCCTTAGCATTAGTAGGGTACTAAGTGCTTACCTGATTAATATACGTGTATATAAATGATATTACGTATATTACTATAAGGACTTTATTATTAAAGCCTTACAGACATATCATATCGATTTTTCTTATAAGAAATACTTTTATTAGTTATTTTACTTTTTGAGTAACCATGTCTTCTGCGACTGTCAGATGGTTACCTAACTTCGTCTACACCGACTCCGAGCCGTGCAGAGGCTTTCTGGGGAGCTGATTATGAGGGGATATCAGAGGGAGGCATTCCACGGGTCATCGTACTAGGATACGACGGACTCCCGCTACAGCCAGTAGCCCCACCATCACCAGATTTTATACTAGGTCCAGAAAATCCAAACACCGCCGGTTCCTCAGGAAGAGGATGAGAAATCCTTCCAAACCACCACGTGATGATAGATTCCTTTTTGGAGCGGATTCGTGACACCCCAAATATTATTCATACCTGCCACATGACCCTAACTATGTGCCGGAGCCTATATATCCTGAGTACATACCATTGGAGGACGACCATGAGTTTCCGGCTGAGGAACAGCCATTACCACCTATTGATTCACCCACTGCTGAGTCACCTGGATACATTACTGAGTCGGATCCCGAGGAGGATCCAGAGGGGTACGAGGATGATGAGACAGAGGATGGTCCGGTTGACTACCCTATGGACGGAGGAGATGATGGAGATGATGATGACGGCGATTCATCCAGGGATGACGCAGGGATGAGGATGAGGACGAGGAGGCCCCCACCAAAATTCATAACTTCCTCCACGAGGAACAGAGGAGGAGCAATTAGCTCCAGCCGACTCTACTACCCTTCATACTGCTGATGAGCTGTCTTCCCACTAAGGGAGGAAACAGAGCCAATTATACACCACCTCCACTGACATTACCATTGGCGGTAGGATGACTATCCGTCCCCTGACTTCCATATCACTTCCACCAGAGGCAGAATGTTGAGAGACTTTGACATGATACTCATCACCATCACCCCCCATCTCACTATCCACCACCCTCTGCAGGGGAGCGCCTTTGCTAGGGTGCATGGCTCCACCTGCCCATCACCACTATACCACCATCATCTGGGTGTCTACCCAAACCCAGGACTTCAGGATACATCCACCAGGCTCTCATTAATGCAGTTACTGGCCGCATTACCACCACCTCCATTACCCCCACTACACCATCTTATCATACCATCACCTGCTTGATGTTTAGGATGATATTCCCGTTTTTTCGGTTTGTCTGACGCAGCCTCCCGCCAAAGATGGTTGCATTTGTCACTATATACTCCTGATATGAGATCGGAGAAAGTTCCATGCCTTAGACCTGCCAAGAGGTCAAGGGATAGGATTATGGGTTTGTAAGCACAGTAGCATTTGCATGAAGAGAGGCGACAGGGGATTAGAGGATGTTGGATATAGGGAAATTAGGGGATTACTTGGGTTAGATTTGGCAGAGCTGCAGTTCAGGAGAGAGAATAGCACCTTTATGACCGTGGAAGAGGTCAACATCTTAATGGCTTGTGAGCTTGCTGAGCTCTACGGGCAGGATACACAGGACTTGTATGACCTACTAGAATAGAGGATGCTTCAGGAGATGGTAGGTATCGTATATCACAGCGGTCGATATGAACTCACAGCGGGTTCGTTTTACTTATGGGTGGATGGGATGATCTCTCCAGGCGACCCGTATGGATGGTGGAGGAGGAGGCCTATGCTTCCCGCGAGGCTTGGGCTCGTTCGATAGGATTGAGCCAGGCGACTCATCAGGAGCTTCAGACCCATCGTGATCATGTGTATGCACATGAGACCTATCTACAGGCACACCAGACACAGCTACAGCTGCAGAGTACTCTCATTCAGACACAGCACCAGGTACATGAGACTCGCTTTCAGATGCAGCATACTGAGCTAGCAGTAGCCTCCGGAGACTGTTCCGTAGGCGGCCAGGACCAGATGGTAGAGGCTCTCTGTGTCAGCAGAGAAATCTGATGGCGGAGAGATGAGCGACATGCAGGCTGAGTTGTTAGCACTGCGAGAGCAGCGGAGGAGAGCTAGACAGCCAGGACCAGAGGCTAGGATTCCAGATCACCAGGAGGCTTCTGGGGACGCCGACAGTCACATCTAGTGATTTATGTTATTGTATTTTGCTAGGTCATTGTACAGGCATGTTAAGTATTAGGGGTCTTTCCCCGCTAGCATAGCCTTAGATCTTTTGTATTGTATTATGTGTATTCAGACGACTATTTCAATGTAAATTTTCAAAGTTATGAATGAAATGGGATGTGTTTCTTATTACATTATATTCTCTTTGTGTGGATTATTCATCTATTATATTTTTATAATTCCTGTCATATAACCTCATGTTTTGTTCTTTTGTGATCTAGGACAAATCATGGCACCTACAACCAGAAGAGGACCAAACACTCCATGTCACGACACCAACCCATAAAAAACATACATGACCCTCGAATCCGTCAAGCAATGATCACCCAAGCTTATTGCGAATCTCCACCAATGGGGATGGAAGCCCAGTTCGCACGGAGATAACCGAACGGAATCGTGCAAACTGCGGTCCTTTGTTTTACGCTGAATTTCATGATTAGTGCCACCTTTGAACTTCATAAGGGGTGAAGGCGTGGTCGTTTAACTGATGGATATGAAAAGATGGAGTCAGTTTTCATATCAGTGGTTTGTGCCGGTGAGGAATCAAGTTAAGTTTGCCCACCTGCCACTGTGTTTAGGTGACTGCCTTGACCTTGTGGAATGGTCAGTTAAGACCTTTGGTCCAGAGGGGCAACAAGTGCCATATGGGGGACCTTGCCCAGTGCTACAGTTGCAAATCTTTACCATAATGGCCCGTGCACCCAGAAGTGCCACAAGTCGCAAAAAGATAGGGGCACTTTGGCTCGCGATTGCAGGTAGTACAGTACTTGTGTAACACAATGTTGTTAACACTCAAAGGTTATAAAGGCAAATGGGGGCACTTCCCATAAGAGAATGGTTGTTTTGCGTGTAGAGCCCAGACACTTCAAAAGAGATTGTCAAACTGTAAGAATAAAAATGGAGAAAAGGGAATGCAAAAGGATGGGGTTTTGCAGTTGGGAATGCAGGAAGAGGGGGTGAAATGCACCAGGGAACCCTGATGCAAATGTCGTCACTGGTACGTTCCTCTTAATAACCACTATGCATCTTTCTTATTCGACACTTTGGTGCCGATAGAAGTTTTATATCCACTGCATTTAGTTCCTTGATAAACATCCCCAACCTTCATTAACGAAATTGCTATTGATGTCGATGTTAGCTGATGGAAAGTAGTCAAGATTGGACACCATTATACGAGGTTGCACCTTGAATTTCTTAGACCACCCATTCAACATAGATCTAATGCCAGTAGAACTGGGTAGTTTCGACGTCATTATCGGCATGGACTGGTTAAGAAAATATCACGCTGTGATCGTATGCGATGAGAAACTTGTTCAAGTTCCCTACGGGAATGAAACTTTGACTTTTTGCGGAAGGGAAACGAAGCATTAGTTTCAGTTGACTTTCTTATATCACGCCACTATTCTATAACCAAAATAAACACTATCTATTAGGATTCGAATTTAGTGACAAGTTTATGACTACTATCATTTTTATACAAAATAAGTAATGTTACCAAAATGGCTGCTTTTAACAATTCATGTAATTAGTGACTAATAATCATTTCGCTCGATTCCTATTAACAATTCTTTTATATATAAAATTGTCAATATAAGCAAACAGAATTAAAATACTCATCTAAATTTATTTAATTTCTATGTTCTTAAACATCATATACATTCTAAATAAAACGGGGATAAGAATCCCGGTTGACAGTTATATCATGTTCAAAAGCCCAAGAGTACATGGCATAGGAAGGCCAGTTTCTTTTTGGCACAATTCCGAAAGAAAGCAGGAGGACAAGTCGAAAGGAATCAGATAGACACACGTACCAATCGTCCGGGATTTCCAGAGGTGTTTTTCCCGATCAGGACTTTCACATCGGTCTTTCCCTTTTCCGGCCCCGACCGGTGGACTTTCAAATCGACTTAATTCCAGGAGCCGCACCGTTCGGCTCGAGCTAATATCGATTTGGCCCCATACGAAATGATGGAACTATCAGAACAAATTACAGGAGCTTTCTGACAAGGGATTCATAAAAGACTAAGTTCCTCGCCCTTGGGGAGCCCGGTCTTGTTTGTTCAAAATGAGAAAGGATCGTTCAGGATGTGCATTGACTACGCGAGCGTTAAACAAACTGACAGTAAAGGAATGTTATCCACTCCCGAAGTGATCGACGATTTGTTTGATCAACTTCAAGTGATCCAGTTTTATCGAAGATATATCTGAGATCGGTATCACCAGCTTAGAGTACGGAGAACAAGACGTGCCCGAAGACGGCATTTAGAATCGGTATGGCCAATTACGGAGTTCCAGTTATTCCATTTGGACTGACAAAACGCACCTGCTGGTAATTCATGGACCTATGAACCGAGTGTGCAAACCTTACCTGGATAAGTTCGTAATCGTCTTCATCGATGACATACTTATTTATTCAAAAAGCGAAAGGGAACATGAAGAACACCTTAAAGCAATTTTGGAATTACTTAAGAAGGAGAAGTTGTACGCAAAGTTTTTCATAATGTGAATTTTGGATTCCGAAGGTTCAATTTCTCGGATGTCATCGATTGTAGAGGCACATACATGTTGACCGGTCCATGATAGAGTCTATCAAGGAATTTGGGCATCTCCAAATGACACCTTCGGAGATCGCCACAATTTCTTAGGTCTTGCGGGTTTACTATCGAAGGTTATAGACGGGATTTTCGAAGATTGCTAAGACAATGACGAAACTTACTCAGATAGGAAATCAGTTTGATTGGGGAAGAAAAGGAAGAAGAGAACGTTTCTTCCAATTTGATAAAGCAGAAGTTGTTGCTAGTGGCCCAATTCTGCTTTACGGAAGGGGAGCGTAACTTTGTCTGGTTATACTGTGAATGCGTCACACAAAGGCTTGGTGCGTTGTTGTTAATGCAGATGATGAGAAGGTGATTGCTACGCTTCTCGACGTTTTAAAAGTTTTCACAAAGAAGAACTACACCACCACGATTTACGAATTGGATCGGTAGGTGTTTGCCCTTATAAAGTTATGGAAGACACTATCTATACGGAACCAGATTGCACAGTATTCACCGACCATAAAAGCTACAACATATTCTCAATCAGAAGGAGCTTAACATGAGGCACGCCGTTGGTGAGTACTAAGTGGACTACGATTGTGATAATGCGTTTTCATCCAGGAAAAAGAAAACTTCCACCCGCTGTGAACGTTAGTGGCCGACCGATGCGTTGAGCCGTAAAGAAGGATTGAGCCATTGCGGAGGGTTCGTGCCTTGTTATGACAATGGTTTGGATTCTTCCCAAACGGAATACTAGATGTCAGATCGAAGCCCATAAAACATTGAGAACATCGTAAATGAAGAGTAGGAGGTATGATCCGAAGGGGAATAACCCAAGGAAAAGATTGGAACCACGCGCCGATGGGACTCTATGCTTAACAGCAGGAGTTGGATACCTTGCTATGGTGATCTCCTCCTCTCTCTCCCTTTACTTCCCCTTTCTCTCTTAAAGATACGTGATTAATGCTCTGAATCAACAAGTCGAAAATATTCTAATCATCCCGCGGTGTTCGGAAAATATGTACCAAGATTGAAGAAGTTTTTTGGTGGCCAAACATGAAGCTGACATCGCTCGTACGTTAGTAAATGCCTGACATGTGCAAGAGTTAAGGGCCGAACATTAAAGGCCATCAGATTGCTTAGTACAACCGAAATATCACCCGAGTGGAAGTGGAGATAATATAACAATGGGATTTTATCACCAAACTTCCTAGGTCGTCACAGGGGTTCGACACCATCTGGGTGATTGTGGATCGGACTTACAAAATCTGACTCACTTTCTTTACCATTACGGGGAGAATGATCCGTTGGGATTAAATTAAATTGACGAGTTTGTACGTGAAACAGGATAGTGGCAAGACACGAAATACCTGCCTCAAATTATCATTATGATCGTGATGGGAGAGTTCACTTCAAATTTTTAGATGATCGTTTCAAAAAGCTCTTTGGTGACGGATATTAGCAATGAGACACTGCGTATCATCCAGAAACTGATGGCCAGTGCGATGAGGGACCATTCAAACTCTCGAGGACTGTACGTGCTTGCGTATTGATTTTGGCAAAGGCCTGGGTTAAACATCTACCAATAGGCGAGTTTTCATATTAACAACAGTTATCAGCTAGCATACAAGGCCGCCCCGATTATGAGATGTTATGGTCGAAATGTCGATCACAAGTGTGTGTGGCCGAGGTTGGGGAAAGGCCCAACTGACTGGTCGGAAATTAATCCAAGAAAACCAGAAAAGATCGTCCTGATCAAGCAAGGAATTGCGCATATTATGCATGCCGGCACAGATCGACAAAAGAGCTACGCTGATCGGAAACGAAAGCCGATGGAGTTCAGATTGGGGACAGAGTTATGCTCAAAGTCTCACCTTGGAAAGGAGTCGTACGGTTCCGGTGGTATGCGGGGCAAGCTGAACCCAAGATACGTGGACTTTAAAGTGTTAAGGCTAAGGGTGGAAGGTTGCCTACAGGCATATGGAACTTCCTCAAGAGTGAGCAGGTTCACCCCAAAATACTTTCCATGTATCAAAACTGAAGAGATGTTATGCCGAATGAACCATTAGTCATGCCGTAGAAGGAATTCATGTGACGATAAGCTCCTGTTTGTGGAAGAGAGCCTGTTTGAAATCATGGATAAGGGAGATCAAACGATTGAAGACGGAGCCGGGCCGTTGTGATACACTGGTTAGGTTTGACTTTTGGTTTGGATTTGGGAGGTGGTAATCTAGGCGGGGCCCTGAGTTTCCACCTAGGGAACGTAAAGATTTCGGTTCAAACAAAAATACCCACAACTCTCACAAACCGGGCTTCGTGCTTCGTCATCTACTACGAGGTCTTAAGCTTTGAGGACAAAGCTCTTTTAACGGGTGGAGACTGTAACATTTCTCATTTTCGTGTCATTGTACGACTATATTAATGACCACTATTTATTTATACCGATACACGTTTACTTTTAATGTTTGCTTTTAAGCTAAACCGCGTAGACTAGAAATAATCAATGAATTTAAACAGTCACCAAATAAATTAAGGTTTACATCAAACAAGTAAGGAATAATTATTTTGAGAATAATTATGTACTTTGAGTATTAATTTTTATTGGTCACCTGTAAAGGGGTTACGTTTCACGATAAAAATATATTTAGACGCACCCGAAAATACAGACTTACCTAGAACTCAACACCAAATACCCAACTTTAAAAGCCTAAAACACAAACTTAATCATAGTATTGTGTTTATTTTCCTCTTAAATGGAAGTATGGGCAAGCTAAAACCCACAAAAATCGTACCTTGGTGATCTTCTTATAGCAATAATCTTCTAATGATCCTAAAAGGTACATGTTCATTTACTAGTAATAAATTTAAGTCCTAATGGTTCCTATTCGATGCTTGACACATTGGGTAATAAACCCATTTCTTTGTTTTTGCTCTACTTTTATTATATTGTGGTCTGTGAACTATTTAAAGAAAAGAACAACTAAGAACAAGATTTCTAGCTAAGCAAATCATGTCATCACTAATAAATTAATGCTTGTACTTCAAGTGTTTATGCTCAAAACCCATGAGTGACTAACTATAAACCCCTAAAACTGCCCCCCCTTAGCTCGGTTTGGTTTGTTTATGTGACTAGGAAAGTTAACAAGGCATATTGCCTATAAATACACATTTACAACTTACATAATACACTTTCACCAACCCTTAAACTCTCTCAAGGCTAACACAATCTCCTTACCTCTAATCACTTGTCATTCATCGAAGCCGAACCAAACTCGACCCACATTTCTATTTCACAATCACAAGAGATCTTTTAAGAACGAATCTAAGGTTGCTAAGAGGAGACTCAGGCCCTAGGTGATTGGGGGACAATACATTTCCTTTGTAATATACGTATTCGTTTATTGAAAACTAGCCTAGGAGTCAAGTGTGTGTGCATGCGATGTTCTAGCGTGAAAACACGCATGATAAATATGAAATGAGCGTGTTGTGAGCACGTTGTATTCGTTTAATAACTTGCACTATGCTAGAAACGTATAAGCTAACGCGAACAATAACCATGTTATATAAAAATGTACACGACGTGAGTAATAAGCCTTGTTCGTGAATTTAAAAAGAAACTATACGTAAACTATAGTTGAAATCGCGACGTGAGGGTGTGGAAACACGTATGCGACAATAATAGACGTTTGCATGTCGCGGGTCACGAGTAGAAAGTGTTACACACTTTCGTCGTGGTGCTAGACGTTTAAACGGAACCCTAATTCACGAATAACCCTTTCGGACCCTTAGTGGGCTACGCAACCCAACGCGAGCCCAATACAAGGCTCATAAGCTACGATAAGCTCCCACAGCTTATTCGTGTGCTTATGCGCAACTTAATGAACTTAATATAGGCTTAAAAACATAAGTGCACCTTTCGTGTTTCTTTTAAGACCAAACGGACCCTTAATGGGCCTCCTAGCCCATTTACGGGCCCTAACGAGCAAATAAGCTCACAATAAGCTCGTGTAGCTTATTGGTGACCTTATAAGGGCTTAATCGGCTTAACGGACTTAAAAGTACCTAAATGGACCCCTTGTATTTCTTTGGAAACCAACCGAACCCCTAATGGGCTTACTAGCCCTTTTCGCAAGCCCAACGTGAGCCATAAGCTCACAATAAGCTTTGACAGCTTATTGATGAAAGTTACGCAGCTTATACAAGTTCAAAGGGTTTAATGGACTCAAATAAGGTTAACGGGCCAAGCCCTAACCCCTAGAACCCATTCGGGTGACTATCGGGCCCAATAGGCCCAACGATGAGCTTATTAGCTTATCGAATAAGCTACATAAGCCAACTGACCTCCTAAGCGCTTATTAGACCTAAATGAACTTAACGGACCCTAATGGACCCAATAAAACCCTTTAAAACCTTATCGGGCCTTAACGGGCCCAAGACCGGCCCATTAGAGTTGCTTAATAGCTTATTTGCTTATTTAGAATAAGCTGAAAAGGAAAACAGCTGTTCGGCTTATACAAGTGGGAAAAAGCACTAGGAAAAGTCTAAGGACACTAAACACCCTTATCGGGTTAAGTCATTGGGCCCATAAGCCCAACTGGCTCGAAATAAGCTTCAATAAGCTCATCGAGCTTATTCTAAGCTAAACGGTCCCATATGAGCTTATTGGAGGCTTTTGGACTTATTGAAACTAAAATAGATCGTTAGAAACCTAAACGGACCTTAACGGGCCCAATAAGGCCCGTTAAGCCAAAATAAGCTCGAAATAGCTTATTTATAAGCCGAAATGACTTGGTTGGCTTACTTGAACTAAATAAGGCCAAATACCACTTGTCGGGATTTAATTGGGTTGAAAATGCGATTTTCACAAGTCGAGGGACTAAGAATGTAAGTTTCGAAACATAAGGGGGTTAGTTTTGTCACTTTCGAATTTTAATGACCCCAAGGACTATTCTTGCAATATTCTGAAACTTAAGGATAGAAGTGTCATTATAAAAACCTAAACTATCATTTTGTAAAACCTAAGGGACTAATTGTGTCATTTCCGAAACTAAAAGGGTTAAAATATAAAAGCATATATTTATAAACCTAGGGACTA
>BQNB010001144.1:20621-146165 GCA_026074375.1 Tanacetum coccineum
TTTTTAACAATGAAATTATTCCATTTCTAAAATCTTTAAAAACATATTCAATGTGTTTGATAAAGATCTTCTAAATGAAATAACGGAAGTACAAACAGTTTTTGACCAAATGGACGTGGATGTTCAACAGTCTTTAGTTGATAAACAATGTTTGGAAATTGCTAAGAAAGAAATTCTTTTGGAAAATGATTGAATCTTACAAAAAATCATGTCTCAAGATGTTCTGTTAACTGTGATGAATTCTATGTCTTTGAATAATGGTTCTGTGAATATGAAAATGCAAAAGTGTGAATTATGTGAAAAGTGTTTGAATCTTGATGCTGAGCTTTCCAAATCAAAAACAAGCATATAATGATCTTTTGAAAAATTACTCACAACTTGAAAAACATTGTATTTCTCTCGAAGTCTCAATGCAATTAAAACAGGAAGTTTTTCAAAACGATGATTCTTATGTTAGTCAAAATGTTGTTGAAATTCCAGAATATTTTGAGATCAATGATTTGAAAGCTCGGCTACAAGATAAAGACACGACCATTTGTAAGTTGAAGGATACCATCAAATCTTTGAGTAACAATACTAAAGAAGAGAATGTTAATCATGATAAATGTGAACTAGAACCCAAAATGAAGAATTGGAAAATAGTGTGGCCAAATTACTGTCAGAGAACGAGCGTCTTTGTAATTAAATTAATCATGTGAAACAGGTTTTTAAAGATCAGTTTGACTCAATCAAGCAGACACGTTTTCGTCATAAAGAACAAAATGACTCTTTAATTAACAAAGTGAACTTAAAATCTGTGAAAAATGAGGATTTAAAAGCTCAAATTCAAGATAAGATCTTGTGATAACATCATTGAAAAACAATTTACAAAAATTAAAAGGGGAAAAAATTGTTGAAAATGTTGTTCACATACCTTCTGCCAACATTATTGCTCCAGGCATGTTCAAGCTTGATTTAGAACCGTTGCCTCCTAGGTTATTGCAAAATAGGGAAGTTCACATAGACTATCTTAGGAACACTCAAGAACAAGCTAATATTCTTTGGGAAATAGTCGAATAAGCTAGTGTGAAACAACCTTTAGATAGCGAGTTAGACTTTGCCTGTAAGTATGCCACAAGAATTCAGGAGTTGCTTGTATATGTTCAAGATACGTGTCCTAATGCGATAATACCTAGTGCTAAGAAGGTTACTGTCAAACCCATGAACAATGTCAAGAAAGTTAGGTTTGCTGAACCTCTCACATCCTCAAGCAACATTAAACAGGTAGAGTCTTCTAATACATCAGATTCTAACACACCTATGTTCTCTTCTACAGGAGTGAAGTGTTCTACTAGTAATTACGGATCAAAGCCTCCAGGCAATAAAAAGAATGATAGGATCTCGCAAATACCAAGTAGGAACAAGAAGAATAAAGTAGAAGCCCAATCTAGGAAAGTGAATAAAGTGAATCGTGTTGTTAAGCCTGTTTGTGATGTTGATGTTAAGCATTCACTATCAAAAGAGAATTCTGAAATTCTCTGTGGTACTTGTAATAAATCGATGTTTGACGATGTTCATGATAAATGTCTTCTTGATCTTGTGCAAAATGGGAATAAACGTACTAAATCTGCTAAGAAACATAAAAAACAAAATGTTTGGAAACCTACGGGTTATGTATTCACTAAAGTAGGATTTAAGTAGAAACCAACAGGCAGAACTTTCACTATAGTTGATAACTCGTGCCCTTTAACTAGGTTCACCTCAACTAACATAGTGCCTCCTAAGCAAACCACTTCCCACTCAGATGAGATACAAAAACCAGAGATAAAAGTCTATTGCATGAAACCCAAAAATGTTAAAAACATAGGTTCGAGTAAAATAGCTAAGATTGTAGAATCTAAGAATGCTAACCACTCGGAACCCAATCAAACCTGGGGATCCAATGCAACAGATATTCCATTGTCTTCTTCTCTTGTCATGGCAGGTTGTCCAGATTGTACTTTAGTATCTGGACTCTAGATGCTCGAAACACATAACAGGGAATCGCTCTCAGCTCATGAACTTTGTCAGTAAATTTTTGGGTACTGTTAGATTCGGGAACGGCCAGATTGCAAGGATCATGGGATATGGTGACTATCAACTGGGAAACGTGATTATCTCAAGGGTATACTACGTTGAGGGACTTGGATATAACTTGTTTTCTGTTGGCCAATTTTGTGATGCGGATCTTGAAGTTGCATTTCAGAAAAACACTTGCTTTATTCGAAAATTAGAAGGTGTTGATCTACTTTCAGGGTCTCGAGACATAAATTTATACACAATCTCTCTTGATGGCATGCTTAAATCATCTCCGATCTGTCTTTTATCAAAAGCGTCAAAGACTAAGAGCTGGTTATGGCACCGTCATTTATCTCATCTTAACTTCGGTACTTTGAACAAGCTAGCTAAAGACGGTCTTGCACGAGGAATTCTGAGACTTAAATTTCAGAAAGATCATTTGTGTTCAGCATGTGCATTAGGAAAAAGGAAAAAATCCTATCATCAACCCAAAGCTGAAGACACTAACCAAGAGAAACTATATCTTTTGCATATGGATTTGTGTGGCCCGATGCGTGTTGTTAACATTATTCACCCTTAGAACAACCGATCCGGAGGTATGGTAAAATGGAAAAGATGTGTAGCCATATTATTAAAGAGAAAAGAGATAAGATGGGAAGTTGTGTATGTTGTTAAGAGAAAAGAGAAACACACACACACACACACACACACACACACACACTTTTACAAGTGTGAACTTCTACCCCTCCATGGAAGTATAGAGGGGGTATTTATAGTCCTGACATTGACTAGCTAAACTAACCTGACCCGACTATAAATGATAAATGTAATTCCGAATTAGTCAACAAATTTTAGGGCTAACATAAAATTCTGAAATCCAATTAGAAATCGCTTAAAGCTAAAGGTAAGGGTAAAGCTAATGGCAAGGGAAAAAATAAACAAAGTTATATTTCTAAGCCTAAAAATATCAAATCAAAGGCAACAATACTTTCTCTTTCAACTTCCAATCCCAGATCAAGCATTTTGCAATAAATCCTTGGAAAGAGGATATCTTCTTTCAACTAACATATGAATGACTGTCCCATCTTCAAGTTCTAGTATGTAAACTCCACAAGCTTCATACAATCTCTAAGTGACAATCTTCCAATCTTGTTGATTACTCCAGAAATCACTTTGAATCCATTTTCTTCAGTTGAGGATTCCATCATTATCTTCAAATCTCCCCAAAGAATCAACTCAATCCCTTCTAGTGTAATTTCTGAGTACTGCTCCATCATCAAGTTATATAAGTGATACAAATCTTGCCTATCAAATATATGAAGTACCTCCATGAGATAGTTGAATGCTCTGAAGTTCCCATTGGCTCTGTATATAACAAGATAGTCCCCATCTGGTGATGATACCTTGTTCAACCTAGCAATAAATGATTTCTTCTCCATTATCTCACTATCTATGGTACCTTCAAATGTAACAATCTTTAGGCATTTTCTATGTTCATCATCACTGTCACATCGGTTTGTCTTCTGCTATTTTCCTTGGCAATCATATTGATATGACCCCATTTTCCTCATCTTTGTACCCGTACTCTTTCCACTTTCTACCTTAGACAGGTAACCTTTGCGGTATCTTCTTCCTTTAATCTCTTCTAGATCAGTTGTCTTTTACTCCTTTATTCATCTCCATTAGTCTTCTTTCATCCTTAGTGGAACCAACAGCAGTGAAACTTTCATCAAACCTCTTCGACTTTCTCATACAAAGCTTGTATTTCTTCAAAGTTTTTTGCTCTAGTCTAGTGTTTCTTGTTTCCAACATGATTCATATAAGTCATCATATTTTTGCCAAGCATTATCAAAAAACTGATTCTTATAGAGGTTTGTTTCTGATGTGTCAATAGCACTTTGTTCTGGCAAGAAACCTCTTTGAGCTGCAATTTATCATGAAGGAACTTTGCTCTTCTTCACAGTGAACTGCTCTCTCTCTTCATCTTGAGTCTTTAGAGCTAAAGTCTATTAGCTTCAATTCTTGCCTGAATGAAGTCATATTCATCTGAAAGGGCCATGTCTTTTAGCTTCTTCCTCACTAATCTTTCCTTTCTTCTTCTGTTTCCCATACTCTTGCAACTTTCTATCCCATCTCTTCATCCTTAGTAAGTCTTAAACTTTCTTTTCAGCTTCAGGAATATCTTAGATTCAATTCAGACTCATCTTCCTCTTCAATTTCTTTTTCTCTTATCATTTTGATCAATCTTGGAAGTAGGCTTAATGTCAATAATGATCTAGTTGAAGTAGGCCTAGGTCTCTCAGTCTCTTCAACATCCTTAAGCTCAACTCTTTTCTCCTTTTCTCTTGAAACTACTTTGGCTTGGCTCATGTTGAGAAGAACCCGAGCAATAGTTTCATATCTCCAAAACTTGTAGGATTGGTTTGTTGAGAGTGATTGGAGTAGCACTTCTTACTTCAGTACCTTCATCTGAGCTAATTGGTACTATCTTTTCCTTGTCGGTATTAACTTGGGTCTTATCAGTACTACATTTGTCCTGTCAGTACTAACATTTGGTCCTGTCAGTACTAACATTATCTTTGTCAGTACGAACTTTTGTTAACATACTAAGTACTATCCTTATTCCGCTGCGACCCATTTTGGGGGTGTTACAGATTGGTATCAGAGCCAAGGTTATAGAGAGCCAGGTCAAATGTTTCTGCTGGACTATAACCGTTGTCAAAACATTGCATTCATACAAAGGGTTTTTTACGGGGCATTCATATACTAGTTGTTGCATTAGTCAGTTAGACTAGATGCATTCATGATTGAAATACGTGTTTATAATATATTACATATATAAGGATAAGAGTATTATATTAATATACTTATATAAGCTACTTATGATTTTTAGATTTGATCATGTCAGATTCTGAGGATTCTACAGTTACGTACACTGCGGTACCTAGTCCGTATGAGGACTCATCAGACATGGGGTCACCAGGGGTTGAGGGACCACCCATGATGCCAGAGGACCCGCATGCGTATGTGGTAGCTATTTTTCAGGCTCCACCATCTCCGAATTACGTGCCTGGCCCTGAGGAGCCAGAACAGGCACCACCTTCACCTGTTTACTTACCTTATGTACCGGAGCTGGTATACCTGAAGTACATGCCACCTGAGGACGATGTCCTACCAGCTGAGGAGCAACCATTGCCTGCTGCTGCTTCACCTACTACTGAGTCACCGGGATACATTCCTGAGTCTGATCCAGAGGAGGAGGATGATAAGGATCCTGAGGAGGATCCAACCGACTATCCTATTGACAGAGGAGACGACGGGGATGATGAGAAGTCATCTGATGATGATGATGATGTTGAGGAGGATGAGGAGGACGAGGATGAGGAGGAGGAGGAACACCTAGCTCCTGCCGACCCTGCAGCTGTTGCTTTTCCAGTTGATTAGGACCCCTCTGATGAGGAGACTGAGCCATTCGAGACCGATGAGTCTGCGGCCACACCACCATCTTTACCACACCTTACTTACCGTGTCACGGCTAGGATGTCCATCCGACCCCAGGCGCCGACACCGTTCCTCTTTGAGGAAGATGCTGAGAGGTTTCTTGCCTTACCTACTCCACCATTATCACCCCTCTCTCCATACACATCACCACTCCCTCAGATACCCTATCCACCATTACCTATACCATCACCACCACCCAATAGCCCTACGTATATCAAGGCACCTCTGGGATTCAGAGCTGCTGGGATTAGAAAAAGAGATACACCACCATCTCTTGTTCATGAGACTGAGATTCCTGAGATTTGTTTACCACTTCGTAAGAGGCTGTGTCGTACTGATCCTACCCCTGGGTACGAGGTCGGGGAGAGTTCGGCAGCGGGTGCTGCTAGGCAAGATGGACCTGTCGTAGCTTGGGCGGACCTTTATGGATTTGTTGATATGGTAGATGCCCTTCCAGGATGCCTGATGTCTAGTGAGTTAGGTTATGGTATAACGGATACATGGGATGATCTTGTAGGAGCCATCCAGGAGATTACACCGACCACCCTAGAGGGGGTCAATCAGAGAGTTACCGAGCTTGTTGCCACTGTTGATCAGGAGGATGGCATCATGTATTCCCTATTGGAGGATGCACGGGAGGACCAGTCTCTACTGAGAGGCCGAGTCAACATATTGTTCAGAGATAGGCCATATCATAGACGCACTGCTCTACTGATAGAGGAGGAGGCAAGAGTTTCTCATGTCGCTTGGGCACAGTTGATCGATGCCAGCGACAAGACACGTTCTGAGGGCATGTCGCTTTGGACTACGGTCATTGCTAAGCAGTCAGAGATTATCAAGTTGCGGGCAGCAGATCGCAGGAGACAGGCAGTGATTACAGAGATGCTGACAGCGGACCATCAAAGACAGAAACAACTTATCGAGGCACTAAAACTGCTGAAGAAGTTATAGGCCCAAATGACAGAGTTTCAGAGGTTGCAGGGACCGGTAGCAGCTCTTAGATTTGGTCATGATAGTAGCTATACTATGCAGCCTGTTAAGTTTTATGGGTTATTCCCAGCTAGTAGACTGTATAGATCTTTTGTTTTGTTTAGCTACTCCGTATAGATCTTTTGTTCATGTACTGGTTACTTTATGCAGCCTACTAAGTGTTAAGAGTATATCTCGGCTAGTATGGCTTTAGGTTGTTTATTTTGTCTTGTAACCTGATCATTGTGATCGTTTTGTATTCGAACCAATCATGTATGTTTTTCCAAGTTATATATGGAAGGGATAGATTATGTTATGTATGAAATAGAATTTATTTTGAATGAATGTCGATTTGGCTACACCATTGTTAATTTCAATACAGTGGTGTATTTCACTGTGTGATGTGATCTCGTTTTATTTATTGTGTATATGTCGTGTCATGGTTATGATTTTATGAAATCTAACGGGTATTATATTTTCTTGTGATTTGAAGAAAATGGCACCGAAAAGAAGAACCACGAGGGCAACACCAATCATAGACACTCCTACCACCACATCTATCACCAATGCCCAGCTGCAGGCAATGATTGACCAAGGTGTCACTGTTGCACTGACAGCACATGATGCAACCAGAAATGGCGATGATAGCCATACTTAGAGAACGGGTGTCAGAAGGAATGAACGCGTTGTTCGAGAGTGCACTTACCAAGACTTTATGAAGTACCAACCCCTATATTTCAAAGGCACTGAGGGAGTTGTTGAATTAACTCAGTGGTTTGAAAGGATGGAGACTGTATTCCGCATAAGCAACTGCTCTGTGGAAAATCAGATCAAGTTTTCTACTTGTACGCTACTAGCAGGTGCTCTAACATGGTGGAATTCCCATGTTATGACTGTTGGTCATGATGTTGCGTATGCAATGACCTGGACTGATCTGAAAAAGAAAATGACAGGCAAGTACTATCCGAGGAACGAGATGAAGAAGCTCGAGGCTGAGTTGTAGAATTTAAAAAGGAAAGGTACTGATGTGCTAGTACAACTAATGTTTCCAGGAACTGGCATTGCTGTGTGTCAGGATGTTCCCTGAAGAGTCTGCCAAGATTGAAAGGTATGTCGGTGGGTTGCCCGACATGATTCACTCAAGTGTTGTGGCATCGAAGCCGAAAACCATGCAGGAGGCTATTGAAATGGCGACTGAACTAATGGATAAGAAAATTAGCACTTTTGCTAAGAGGCAGGCAGAAAGCAAGAGGAAGTTAGAAGACACTTCCCGAAACAACCAAAACCAACAGCAGCCTTTCAAAAGGCAAAATGTGGCAAGGGCATACACTGCAGGATCTGGTGATAAGAAACCGTACGGAGGAACTAAACCTCTGTGTACCAAGTGCAATTATAACCATGACGGTCCATGTGCTCCAAAATGCTACAAGTGCAACCGAGTTGGCCACCTAGCCCGTGATTATAGAAGTCCTGCTAATGCTAATACTGGTAGTAAACAAAGAGGTAATGGGGCAGGTCAAAAGCCTACTTGTTACGAGTGTGGAGTTCAGGGACACTTCAAGAGGGAATGTCCCAAGCTAAAGAACAACAACAACTAGGGTAATCAGGTTGGAAATGCTAGGGCTCCAGCGAAGGTGTATGCGGTAGGGCAGGCGAGGACAAACCCAGACGCAAACATAGTTACGGGTATGTTCCTTCTCAACAACCGCTATGCTTCTATCTTATTTGATACTGGTGCCGATAGGAGTTTTGTGTCCACTGCATTTAGCTCCCAAATTGATATCACACCAAATGCATTAGACCATGATTATGCGGTAGAACTAGCCGATGGTAGAATAATGGGCGTTAATACTATTATTCGGGGATGCACTTTAAATTTTCTAGACCACCCTTTCAACATCAACCTAATGCCCGTAGAGATGGGTAGTTTTGAAGTCATAATTGGCATGGACTGGTTATCAAAATATCAAGCCGTTACTGTTTGTATTGAGAAGATTGTTCGTATTCCCTACGGAAATGAGACATTAATTATTCGTGGTGATGGAAGCAACCAAGGAAGCGAAACTTGATTGAATATCATCTCGTGCACTAGGACGCAGAAATACATGCTAAAAAGATGTCAGGTCTTTTTAGCACATGTTACCATGAAGGAGGCAGAAGACAAGTTGGAGGAGAAGCGACTTGATGGTGTACCCATTCTTTGAGATTTTCCTGAAGACTTGCCGGGTCTTCCTCCGACTCGATAAGTGGAGTTCCGAATTAATTTGGTACCTGGTGCTGCACCCGTGGCACGGGCACCTTATCGATTGGCACCTTCCGAAATGAAAGAGTTGTCGCAACAACTGAAGGAGCTGTCCGACAAAGGCTTCATAAGGCCCAATTCCTCACCCTGGGGAGCTCCGGTCTTGTTTGTCAAGAAGAAGGATGGATCATTCCTGATGTGCATTGATTATTGAGAATTAAACAAGCTGACAGTGAAGAATCGTTATCCACTCCCACGGATCGACGATTTATTTGATCAACTACAAGGATCCAGTGTTTATTCTAAGATAGACTTACGATCTGGTTACCACCAACTTCGAGTACGGGAGGAAGATATTCTGAAGACGGCATTCAGAACTCGGTACGGTCATTACGAGTTCCAGGTTATGCTATTTGGTTTGACGAACGCACCGGCGGTATTTATGGATCTCATGAACCGCGTGTGTAAACCATTTTTGGACAAATTTGTGATCGTCTTTATTGATGATATCCTCATCTACTCAAGGAACAAGAAGGAACATGAAGAACATCTCAAGGAAATTTTGGAATTGCTTAAGAAAGAGGAATTGTATGCTAAATTCTCCAAGTGTAAATTTTGGATTCCGAAGGTACAATTTCTCGAGCACATGATTGACAGCTAGGGTATTCACGTGGACCCCGCCAAGATCGAATCCATTAAAGATTGGGCATCTCCTAAGTCACCAATGGAGATTCGTCAATTTTTAGGTCTTGCTGGGTATTACCGAAGATTCATTGAAGGATTTTCGAAGATCACCAAACCAATGACCAAACTCACTCAGAAGAAGGTCAAGTTTGATTGGGGCGACAAAGATGAAGCGGCGTTACAACTATTGAAGCAGAAGTTGTGTAGTGCACCAATTTTGGCTTTACCTGACGGAAGCAAAGATTTTATCGCATACTGCGATGCGTCGATCAAAGGGTTGGGCGTTGTGTTGATGCTACGAGAGAAGGTGATAGCTTATGCATCACGCTAGTTAAAAATTCATGAGAAAAACTATACTACTCATGATTTGGAACTTGGAGCAGTAGTGTTCGCTCTGAAGATTTGGAGGCACTATCTGTATGGTACCAAGTGTATGGTGTTCATTAATCATAAGAGTTTACAACACATTCTTAATCTGAAGGAGTTGAACATGAGACAACGTCGTTGGTTAGAGTTGCTCAATGATTACGATTGCGATATTCGTTATCACCCGGGGAAAGCAAATGTCGTAGCTGATACCTTGAGTAGGAAAGAACGAGACCAGCCGTTAAGGGTTCGAGCCTTAGTGATGACTATTGGCTTGGATCTTCCCAAACAAATCTTGAATGCTCAGACTGAAGCACGGAAACCAAAAAACATCAAGAGCGAGGATGTTGGAGGTATGCTGATTGAAAATTCTAAAGATCCGGAGAAATTTAGAACGGAAAAGTTAGAACCACGTGCGGATGGAACTCTATGCTTAAATGGCAGGAGTTGGTTACCATGTTATGGTGATTTAAGGAACGTGATCATGCACGAGTCCTACAAATCAAAGTATTCTATCCATCCGGGTTTCAGGAAAATGTATAAAGATATGAAGAAGCTATATTGGTGGCCCAATATGAAAGCCGACATCGCCACCTATGTTAGCAAGTGCTTGACCTGTGCTAAGGTCAAGGTCGAACATCAGAGACCATCGGGTTTGTTGGTACAACCCGAGATACCTCAATGGAAGAGTGAAAATATCACAATGGATTTTTTCACGAAGCTTCCTAAGTCGTACAAGGTTTTGACACCATTTGGGTGATCGTTGACCGACTTACAAAGTCTGCAATTTTTGTACCCATGAGGGAAACTGACCCTATGGAGAAATTGGCAAGAATGTACCTAAAGGAGGTAGTAGCGAGGCATGGAATACCAGTCTTGATCATCTGTGATCGTGATCCTAGATTTGCATCAAATTTTTAGAGGTCACTTCAGAAAGCTTTGGGTACAAGTTTGGATATGAGTACTGCATATCATCCGCAAACTGACGGACAAAGCGAGAGAACCATTCAAACTCTCAAGGAGATGCTACGTGCTTGCGTGATCGACTTTGGAAATGGTTGGGTTAAACATTTGCCATTGGTCGAGTTTTCATACAATAACAGTTATCATGCTAGCATAAAGGCTGTACCCTTTGAGGTACTTTATGGTCGAAAGTGTCGTTCACCTGTTTGTTGGGCCGAGGTTGGACAAGTCCAACTCACTGGTCCAGAAATAGTGCTAGAAACAACTAAGAAGATCATCCAGATCAAACAAAGGATTCAAGCCGCTCGCGATCGACAAAAGAGCTACGCCGATTTAAAGCGTAAGTCGATGGAGTTTCAAGTTGGGGATAAAGTTATGCTTAAAGTTTCGCCTTGGAAAGTGGTCGTACGTTTTGGCAAATGGGGAAGTTAAATCCCAAATATGTCGGACCTTTCAAGGTGTTGAAAAAGGTTAGATCCGTTGCTTACAAGCTTGAGCTTCCTCGAGAGCTGAGCAGGGTCCACAATACATTTCATGTATCCAACTTGAAGAAATGTTATTCCGACGATCCATTAGCCATTCCGTTAGAAGGACTCCATGTGGATGACAAGCTTTATTTTGTTGAAGAACCTGTAGAAATCATGGATCGCAAAGTCAAACAATTGAGACGAAGTCGTGTCCCAATTATCAAGGTTCAATGGAACTCTAGGCGTGGCCCTGAGTTTACATGGGAATGCGAGGATCAATTTTGAAAGAAATATCCGCACCTCTTCACAAAGACTGCACCATCGTCAAGTGCCGTGTCATAAGCCTTGAGGACAAGGCTCACTTAATGGGGGGAGACTATAACACCCCGTGTTTTAGGGTCATTGACGTCGTCAATAAATTCACTAGGTATTTTTAGTATTGTACGCGTTTGCTCTTAATCGTAATCGTTAAGTTAAATCGCGTAAGCTAAAAATTATCGTTCAATGTAAACGGGCATCAAACAATTAAATGTTTACATCAAGCAGGTGTTAAGTGATTATTTTGAGGATAATTATTAACTTTATTCATCTTATTTTTATTGGTTACGTAAAGTGCTTACGTTTCGTGATAAAATACGTTTAGGCATTCCCGAAAGCACCAAAACCTATCTACGCTTCAACAAATACCCACGATTATACCCAATACTCAAAATAATCAAAATATCATCATACATATGTGTATGTGGCCGGATATAGGGAGATAGGACCAAAGAAATATCTATTTTGCATGACTACTTCATAAATATCAATGATAACTCTTATCCTAGGGAACCAAGTCTTACACCATTCTAACCACTTGACTAATTTCCCTATAAATCCTCTTTTGGTTCTTTGAGTAAGTCTTGGGGTATATAATGCCTAAACTAGGAAGCAAACACACACACATCTCTCATTTCCAAAGTGTAAACAAAATTATCTCTCCCTTTTCCTCTCTTATAACCCACAGCATCAAACACCCCTTTTACACAATCCATAGCTTGATTTTATAAGACCATACAAGTACTAATACATCCTTCCTATGATAACCTAAGGTGTTTGCAAGGGTTGGTTAAAGGTTTGCAAGGTTTAAGCAAGTTATTAAAGGATTAGGGTTTTGGCTTGAATTATGGTTTTCAAGAGTTGCAAGCTAGGGTTTTGTTGCTAAACAAGTGTGTAGATCTTGTTGTTCATCATCATACATCATCATAAGGTTATCTAAAACTCTTTATGTCCTTCATTTATCATTTTATGCATATATTTGTTCTATGTAGTAAAATTACCATTTAGGATACTTTTAAACATGTGAAATAGATTTTTACTTATGATCGTTATTTTGTGAACTTTTGTACATGTTATATTGATGTTAATATTGTGTTATAACGTAAGTATAAGCCTTGTACACTCTTGGTTTATGTATGAAAAGTTCACGTGTAAACTTGTTAAATTAGGGTTTCTTTAATAAGTTGTGATTAAAAGTAAGATTAGAGAACTTGTCATCTTGGATACATGGAAAAAATATGGACTAATGGACTTATTATATGTAAGACATAAGCTATAAAGTGTTGTAAAGTATTTGTAACAAGGTGTTGAAGCTTAAAAGTATAAAATCAAGCTTAAAACAAGTTTTTTAACACAACTTGCAAAACTTTTTTTTTTTGGGACGAAAAGAAATTGTCTATAAATTATGTTTTATAAGGATATAACATCCATAAGGATTCCAAAATTGATAAGAAAACTCAAGAAAATGGATTAATAACGAAGAAGATACGCTAGTTACGAGTTTACGACGATAAATACTTTTATAAAACTATTTTTATAAAAGTTACTATTCACCACAGAAACTTATATTTTTAAAACTTCAATAAATTGATAAAACTTTTAGTATCAAACTAGAACGAAGCTCATAAGAAATTACGCTAAAAACAGAGCATAACGGATCAAAGCCTCCAGGCAATAAAAAGAATGATAGGATCTCGCAAACACCAAGTAGGAACAAGAAGAATAAAGTAGAAGCCCAACCTAGGAAAGTTAATAAAATGAATCGTGTTGTTAAACCTGTTTGTGATGTTGATGTTAAGCAGTCTCTGTCAAATGCGAATTCTGATATTCTCTGTGCTACTTGTAATAAATCTATGTTTGATGGTGTTCATGATAAATGTCTTCTTGATCTTGTGCAAAATGGGAATAACCATGCTAAATCTGCTAAGAAACATAAAAAGCAAAATATTTGGAAACCTACGGGTCATGTATTCACTAAAGTAGGATTTAAGTGGAAACCAACAGGCAGAACTTTCACTATAGTTGGTAACTCGTGCCCTTTAACTAGGTTCACCTCAACTAACGTAGTGCCTCCTAAGCAAACCACTTCCCACTCAGATGATATACAAAAACCAGAGTTAAAAGTCTATAGCAGGAAACCCAAAAATGTTAAAAACATAGGTTCGAGTAAAAAAGCTAAGATTGTAGAATCTAAGAATGCTAACCACTCAGAACCCAATCAAACTTAGGGATCCAATGCTATAGATATTTCATTGTCTTCTTCTCTTGTCATGACAGGTTGTCCAGATTGTACTCTGGTATCTGGACTCCGGATGTTCGAAACACATGACAGGGAATCACTCTCAGCTCATGAACTTTGTCAGTAAATTTCTAGGTACTGTTAGATTCGGGAACGACCAGATTGCAAGGATTATGGGGTATGGTGACTATCAGCTGGGAAACGTTATTATCTCAAGGGTTTACTACGTTGAGGGACTTGGTCATAACTTGTTTTCTGTTGGCCAATTTTGTGATGCGGATCTTGAAGTTGCATTTCGGAAAAACACTTGCTTTATTCGCAATTTAGAAGGTGTTGATCTACTTTCAGGGTCCCGTGACACAAATTTGTACACAATTTCTCTTGATGACATGCTTAAATCATCTTCGATCTGTCTTCTATCTAAAGCGTCAAAGACTAAGAGCTGGTTATGGCACCATCAGTTATCTCATCTTAACTTCGGTACTTCGAACAAGCTAGCTAAAGACGGTCTTGCAAGAGGAGCTCCTAGGCTTAAATTTCAGAAAGATCATTTATGTTCAGTATGTGCATTAGGGAAAAGCAAGAAAACCTTTCATCAACCCAAAGCTGAAGACACTAACCAAGAGAAACTATATCTTTTGCATTTAGATTTGTGTGACCCGATGCGTGTGGCTAGTATTAACAGGAAAAGGTATATCTTAGTGATAGTCGACGATTACTCAAGATTTACTAAGGTTAGATTTTTGAAGACAAAAGATGAAGCTCCTGCGGCCATCATTAAATGCCTCAAAAATATTCAAGTTTGCTTGAAAGCCACAGTCCGGAATGTTCAAACAGATAATGGAACCGAATTTGTCAATCAGATACTTCGTGAATGGTATGAAAATGTTAGCATCTCGCATCAAACCTCTGTAGCTCGCACTCCTCAGCAAAACCGTGTTGTCGAAAGGCGAAATCGGACTCTTGTTGAAGCTGCTAGAACAATGCTAATCTTTTCTAAAGCTCCATTATTTCTCTGGGCTGAAGCTATCAATACAGCTTGTTATACCCAAAACCGTTCTTTGATACGCCTTCGATATAATAAAACTCCATACGAGCTTATGCAAGATAAGAAACCAGACTTATCATTCTTTCATGTCTTTGGTTCACTTTGTTATCCTACCAATGACCATGAGGATCTGGGTAAATTTGATGCAAAAGCAGACATAGGGATTTTCGTTGGTTACGCGCCTGCAAAGAAAGCGTTCAAAATCTACAATAGAAGGACCCAGATAATTACTGAAACAATCCATGTAACGTTCGATGAGCTATCAGCTATAGCTTCTGAACAATTCAGTTCAGTACCCGGGCTTCATTATATGACTCCTGCTACATCCAGTACAGGACTCGGTTCAAATCCTGTTTCTCAACAACCTTGTTTGCTACCAAAAAGATATGATTGGGATCGTTTGTTCCAACTAATGTTCGATGAATACTTTAACCCTCCATCAATTGTTATTTCTCTAGTTCAAGAAGCTGCTGCTCCAACAGCTGAAGTATTAGGTGATTCTCCTGTGTCAACTTCCATTGACCAGGATGCTCCATCAACAAGTATTCCTTCATCACAAGAACATGAACAGTCTCCAATCATTTCTCAAGGTTTTAAAGAATCACCAAAAACACCAACATTTCATGATGATCCACTTAACGAATCTCCTAATGAAGACTTGACTCCTCAAGGATCATCATCTAATGTGAGACAAATCCACACTCCATTTGAACACCTTGGTAGATGGACTAAGGATCATCCTATAGCAAACGTGATCGGTGATCCTTCTCGCTCTGTATCTACAAGGAAGCAACTTGAAACTGATGCCATGTGGTGTTATTTTGATGCCTTCCTTACTTTAGTAGAACCTAAGAACTTCAAATAAGCAATGACCGAATCGTCATGGATCGATGCAATGCAAGAAGAGATCTATGAATTTGAAAGACTTGAAGTTTGGGAATTGGTGCCATGTCCAGATAACATGTTCTTGATCAAACTCAAATGGATTTATAAGTTCAAAACAGATGAATCTGGTGGGGTACTAAAGAATAAGGCTCGACTAGTTGCTTAAGGATTCAGACAAGAAGAGGGTATCGATTTCAAAGAATCATTTGCACTGGTTGCTAGAATTGAGGCCATTCATATCTTCGTAGCATATGTCGCTCACAAGAATATGATAATCTACCAAATGGACGTCAAAACGGCTTTCTTGAATGGTGAGCTCAAAGAATAGGTCTACGTTTCTCAACCAGAAGGATTTTTTGATTAGGACAACCCATCGCATGTGTACAAGCTCAAAAAGGATCTTTACGGTCTAAAACAAGCACCACGTGCATGGTATGATATGTTGTCAAGCTTCCTCATCTCTCAACAATTCTCCAAAGGTGCAGTTGATCCAACACTCTTCACACGGCATGCTGGAAACGACATATTACTGGTACAAATTTATGTTAATGATATAATATTTGCATCAACTAATACTGCCATGTGCGATGAGTTTGCTAATCAGATGACCAATAAGTTCAAGATGTCGGTGATGGGGGCAAATTTCATTCTTTTTAAGATTACAAATATCTCAAAGCCCCAGAGGCATCTTCATAAACCAATCTAAATATGCTTATGAAATTGTTAAAAAATATGGTTCGCATACTACTAATTTTGTCGACACACCCATGATTGAAAACAAAAAACTGGATGAAGATCTACAGGGGAAACCAGTTGATGCTACACTTTACCGTGGCATTATTGGATCCTTAATGTATCTTACATCCAGTAGACCTGACCTTAACTATGTTGTCTGCTTATGTGCCCGGTATCAGGCTAAGCCTACCGAAAAGCACTTACAAGCGGTGAAATGGATCTTTCGATACCTTAATGGAACCATTAACATGGGACTATAGTACTCAAAGGATACCGATATGTCACTCGCAACTTGTGCAGATGCCGATCACGCGGGGTGTCAGGACACTAAACGTAGTACATAGGGAAGCGCTCAGTTCTTAGGTGACAAACTTGTTAGCTTATCGTCAAAGAAGCAAAAGAGCACTGCCATATCGAGTACAGAGGCTGAATATATTGCCTTATCTGGGTGTTGCTCACAAATCCTTTGGATGCGTTCACAACTAACAGATTATGGCTTTCAATTCAATAAGATCCCTCTGTACTGCGACAACAAGAGTGCGATTGCTTTATGCTGCAACAATGTTCAACATTCAAGAGCTAAGCACATCGATATTCGCTACCATTTCATAAAGGAGCAAGTGGAGAATGGAATCGTGGAGCTATACTTTGTCCGGACTGAATACCAACTGGCTGACATCTTTACTAAACCGTTGCCTCGAGAGAGATTTAACTTCTTGATCGATAAGCTTGGTATGAGAAGCATGTCTCCAGAAACGTTGAAACGTCTGGCAGAGGAAACGGACGAGTGATGGTGGTAACTCATATCCTGTATATATGTATATATGAAAACATAAAAAATCCAAAAAGATTTTCCTTTTATAAAATTTTACAAAAACAAAAGAAAAAATTAAAAAATCAGAAAAATATAAAAATATGTATCTCTGGCATGTCTTCTGAAAATCGATAACATTTACGGCCTTAGAAATGTCATTTAATAATGATACGAGGCTGTAAATAAAGTTCGAGCAGAAGTTTCAAAAGCTTTCAAAACATGCCAAAATGGCTTGCTATTATTTCCGATAGTAACCCGGTCATCATCTTCAAGGCAAGTATGTCGTCAAAAAGACAACTTGACCTCTCAACGGGAATTTATTCTCGGGCATGGTCTACTTAATGACCATGCAAAGGCTTGTGATTACTTTGCATCACAACCCGTGCTTCATATATTCCGTAAGTGTACGTGTCAGTGCGCTTATGTGTCAAAATAAGAAAAATCTTATTTTCTTGGGTGTTGATTTTTCAAAATATACAACTATCATCTTTCAGATTTAACATATCATCATTTTTTAAGACAATTTTGATCCATCAAATAACGACTACAGCTCTTTCAATAGAATACGGGTCATTATTTGAGAGGGAGAAACTGTCAAAATCATCTTCTTCATAATTAATAATGGGTCAATCGGAAAAGGGTTTAATGATATCGGGTGAATAATTAAAGGGGAGTTAATTAATGTTAACTCAATCGGGTTTTATTTGATATTTGTTTAATATTTAGGGGTATTAATGCAAACTGTGATACTTATTCTTGTTTACTAAACCTTAGGGACTAGTTTTGCCATTAAGGGAAACTTATAATTGCCTTAGGAATAGCTTTGAGAAACTTAGAAGTGTCATTAAACCTCAGGGGGAATTTATGCCAAATCTCAAAAGGTTCAAACATAAACACTCCCTTGTCCCGTCCTTGTTAAACACACAAACACAAACACACTCAAAAACCTTTTTCCTCCATTGCTAATTTTCAAAACCTTTAAGAATTCGTTCGATCTTTACTCTAAGCTTAAGGTACACGTGCTTGAATGTTATAATACCCATATAACCTAACCAAACCTTGGAATTGTGCGTGAAAATCCCTAAAATCGGCCTAAATTGAGACACCTTAAAAATTGGATGAAAAGTTAAATTGATTGAGGGGTTTTGGTCTTAATGGGGTCTAGTTGTTGTACCCATAACAACTTTTAATGGGGACAACTCATTCATATGATTCGAGTGACTCTCTATGTCGAAGTTGATGAAAATGGGCAAAAACTTAGAAACGTTTGTGGGTTTGGGTTGTGTACTGATATAATGAATGTTTGAATGCATTTGTGTGTCATTAAAACTGGTTGTATGATGCATCTTATACATTTTGGGTTTTTCGTGTTCTCATGACTCGAACAAGTCAAAATTCAAGACTTTTGTGGTTAATACATATTAAAAAGATGTTAGAATGTCTCCTAAATGCTATGTGACCAAGTTGTGATAGTTTGTGCAGCTTAAAAGGGAAAAAAAATTTAGAAATCTTTTTGTTCATGCGAACCATACGTTCCTATATACACAGGCGAACAGTATAGGGGCGATCTATAATGATTATAAAGGCGACCAATACAACACATTAGTAAAGGCGATCTATACATTGTTGGCAACAGGCGTCTATTACATGATTTACGAGTCGTCAATACATTAATTTTGTAAGAGACGATCTATACATTGTCCTGTACAGCGATCTATACATAATTTTTTGTTTAAGGCGAGCATACAATAAATACATTAGGAGATCCTATACAACCTAGCGAGTTACAACAGCAACAATTAAAAATCACCTCAACGTGAACGACAACAAAATACAAAGGGATCCATACATGCTTAAATACTACCAAGGCGCTGGCTATTCCATGTATTATATTTAGAGCGCTCAATAAATACAGTTTATTAAAACAGAGCGATCTATACACTGCTAATTGAGGGCAAACTATAACTTGATTTTTTCTAACATAGAATTAATCCTCGCGTAATCTTGGACATATCATCACCTGGTTTGTTGCATATAACGCGTCACTCTCATGTAATCATTCCTTATTCTTGTCAATCTCACTGAATTAAATTAGGTGTAATTTCTTAGAAATCTAAGTGTTAGCCCTGATTTCATTCAGTTTGCCTATTGTCAATGGTGGATACTGACAGACGTGTGTGTATCCTGTTTGCATGTGAATCCGTTCTTTAGCATTGTGGTGTAAGGTATATCACTTTGTTGCCTTGTATTATTTTCCTAATCCAACTGCATAACCTAATCTAAGCATAATTTATCCCTATCTTGTCACTTAGTGATTAAATCAGGTGTAATTTTCCTTAGATATCTTAAGTGATTGCCATGATTTCAATAATTAGCCTATAATTAAGTAATACATGAGCATGTGTGCTTATCATGTGTGTATGTGTGCCAGTTCTCTGAATTGTTTACATGTGTATTTGTTTTTTGCATTGTGTGCACGTGTATCAATTTGTTGCCTTGTATGTGTTAGCCTATCCCTTGTTATAAATCCTGCCCTGCATCAATAGTCTTGCATCATGGTCTAAATTGTCTATCTGTTCTATATATAAATTTGTTTGTATATGAACTGTATGTGACAAATCTTAGCAGAATCATGTCTTCCATCACTGCTCAACAAACCAAGCTTGATCTTGAGCTTGTTCCCAAGGAGAATAGAATTGATATCGGTAAATGCAATGGAAGAATCCCTCGTGGATTGACACCAAGAGAACCCACATTTCAAGTCGTTCTGGATGCTATCGCTCTCACTCCATGCTATCCTGCATTTCTCATCACTGCAGATGTCCCTGAAGTGTACATGCACCAGTTCTGGAATTCCGTGTACAAGCATGACACCTTCTACAGATTCAATATTGACAAGAAGAAACGATTCAAGCTTACTTTGGAAGTCTTCAGAGATATCTTTCAGATTTGCCCAAGAGTACAGGGTAGAGAATTTGATCCCCTTCCTTCTGAAGAAGACACTGTGTCTTTCTTAAAAGAACTTTGTCATACCGGGGAGATCAATTCACCTAATGATGTTGTTGTTGGTCAGATGCATGACCTTGGAGAACTTTTGCTGCTCTTTTTAATAGAAGCTTATCAGGAAAGACTAGTGGTCTTGACAAGCTTCGTCTCTCCAAAGCACAAATCATTTGTGGTATGTACTTTTAAAATAATGTAGATTATGTGGAGTTACTCTGGGAAGACTTCACCTATCAGATTGATAATAAAGACTTCAAAAAGTAAGAAAAGATGTACTACCCTTGATTCACAAAAGTTATCATTCACTACTTTCTTATTCAAGAAAAGACACTTTCATGGAGAAACAAGATTGGGATGCATACCTCAAAGGATGACTACTTGATTAACACTTTAAGATTTGTTTCAAGAAAAGAAGCTTCTCAGATCTATGGAGCTGTTCTACCTGAATGTTTGACTAGTCTTGAGATGAAGGAATCCAAGGCTTACAAGACTTATCTTGGCTATGCTACAGGTTCTGTACCTCCCAAGATTGCTAGAAAATTTAAGAAAGCCTCTCCAACTAAGAAGGACAGTGATCTAGTCCCTGTAGATAAAGAACCTGTCCAGAAAGGCAAACGAGTTAAGAGATCTGCCAAGAAACCTTCAACTACTCCAGCTGCAGGTATTGTCATCAAATAGACCCCAGTGAAGACTACGTCTACAGGAAAGGAAAATGTGGATGTTTCACGTGGAAAAGGTATTGATCTGTTATATGAAGTAGCTTTGGCTGAAAAAGCTCAGTTGAAAGAAGTAAGGAAAAAGAGCTTAAGGGACTTTCACAAGACACATCCTAGTGGTTCTGGTACAGTTGCAGAAAAACCTCCAAGTGTTGAAAAGATAACTCCTACTGTCATAAGTGAATGAACTGGTGATAAACTAGGGGTTCCCGATGTGACAGAAGATGACTCTATTGAGAGTGAATCAGAGTCTTGGGGTAATGATGAAGACGACAGCAATGATGAACAAGAATCAAAGGATGAAAGCAGTGAGCATGAGAATGAAAGTGAAGAGCAAGAATCTGATGATTCAGAACAAGAAGATGAATCTGATAATGATAATCAAGAAGAGGAGGAAGTTAATCAAGAAAATGAATCTAAAGATGATGATATTGAAAGTGATGAAGATAAGGGAATGGATGATACTACCAACCAATTTGATGATGATGTAGACTCAAGATTGGAAGAGACCACTTAGACTGGTAAAGAGGTTGTTCAAGGTGAGGGTGCTGATTCTGAAATGATTGACGCTCAATAAGGGAATAAAAATTTGGAGACTACTCAAGAACAAGTTGTTGAAGATGCTTATGTGGCAATTTCTACTGTTACGAAGAAGACTAAAGTTTCTGCTACTAGTTCTTCTCGTTCATCCGAATTGGCATCAAAAATCCTAAAATTTTCAGATATTCCTCATACTGATGCAGAAATCGTTTCTCCATTTGACGTTCCAGTTCAGCATGAGGTACCAAATACTCAAACTACCACACTCCTTCCTATACATGTTTATGTCATCACAACCATTCCTCAATCATTACAAACCTTCACTCTTCCACCTCTTGTGTCAACTCCCACACCACCGCCAACAACTGAAGCTACAAATCCTCCAACTACACTTCCTGACTTCGCATCAGTCTTTCGATTCAACGATAGAATAACAGCATTGGAAAAAGGAAAAGAGAAAGTTTTATATTAAAAAAGACCTCTACACACTCAAGTGACATCTTTAGTTGATGAACATCTAGACACAAGGTTGGGAGAAACCAGAGAAGAATTCATAAACTTCCTTTCAGAGTCTCTCACGGCAAGAATCAAAGAGCAAGTAAAATATCAACTGCCTCAGATTCTACCCAAGGAAGTGTCTAACTTCGCCCCACCTGTGATCAAAAAGTTGATTAAAGAATCACGTGATGAAGTTACTCTAGCAAAGGTGTCTTCTCAACCATAATCTACTTATGTGGCTGCTTCTACACTTAACGATTGAGTTAAGAAGATTTCTTCTTGACAAGATGGAGAAAAGGATCATATCTGACGGCTCTCGCACACCAAGATTGCTATGATGATTGAAAAAATCTAACTCTCGAAAAATTTTTCTTCTATTCTATGATGTATATCCATTGAAGGGTGCTGAAAAGACTAGGATAAAGATAAACCCGTCCGCTGGATCAAAACCAGGGTTAAAGAAAGAAAGACAACAAAGAAGCAGAACCAACCACATCAGAAAAAGAAAAGATTCAACTCTGGCTCTTCCAAAGGCACCAAGTCTCAACCGAAATCTTCTGGAAAGTCTGTTCAATCAGAGGAACCAGTGTTCGAGGTTGCAGAACTCAGACATGCCACAAGATCAAGAAGGGAATATGGGTGATAAAGAAAAAGACCCAAGGAATGCGACAACCTTCTAGACGTGACAAGTCCAAGAAACTACCACCACCTTAAGAAACCCACTGACCCTAACTGGATCTATTGGTCAAGACTACTCAGAAGGACCAACTCAAAATTGGTTGATGACTCTAGCAGCTTCCACTTCTACTGATAAATCGTTAAAAGGATTTGATGAAATTGAAGAGCACTCCAATAGACTTCTTGAGTACATCTTGAATGGCTAAAAATAAGAATTTAACTCAAGAAATCCTCTAGACTACTTCAGACTACTCAAAGGCACACGCTCTAATTATGCTGAATTGGAGTATGACTTTGAAGAATGCTATAAAGCTCTTTTAGAAAAACTTGATTGGGAAAATCCTGAAGGTGGTGACTATCCATTTGATCTTTCCAAACCCCTTCCTTTGATCAAGCGTGGAAAACGTCAAAGAGTACCATTCGAATTCTTTATCAACAATGATCTCAAGTATCTACAAGAGGAATTTCCGACTATGACATACACGACGCAACTACCAGACAAAGCCGCTAAGTATGATCTACCAGCATTGAAGACATGGTTCCAAACATATGGAGTCCTGTTAAAGTTGCTTATGATAGATATGCGTTATGGGGTATCTCATATTGGAGACAACAACGTAAGTCCTTCTATGCATATGCATTAGGCATGCAATCAAGAGGAGATGTATATTCTACAAAGCGTATCGGCGGTCCACTCATGTCAAAGAAATGAGAAACTATGGATACAGTACTTGGAAAGATTGTAGTGAGACGAGACTGATAACATCACTTATACAGATTCAAGGAAGGTGACTTTCCACGACTTCGGATCAATATATCAGAAGGATATTAATTCTTATGGTTCAGATCTGCTCACATTTTCTTTCAGGGGATACGTTGCTAGACTTCGCAATAGACAAAGATGTTCATCAGAAGTCTAGTTATTCAGAAGCAAGTCGAGGATCTTCAACTTGGATTTGAAATTTATCAAAAGAAGATCAACGTCACCAAGCCTGATACTACAAGACCAGATCCAAAAAAGGCACCCGTACACTCCATACAAAGACCCTCAAGATTCATTATGTCGACACTACAGGGAGGAACGTGATGCGCTCGACGCACTTACAAGTTCATGATGGCACCTCGTTCGGTCGAAAAATTACTTAAATTAAATATATAAAGACTGTTAACAAGACTTCTTTCTTCGCTGAAGACATTACCAACATATCGACTGAGTACTTGCCGAAGAGAAATGGAGCACAATGGAAAAGAAAGAGCCTCATTCAGATGATTAAGGAAATCAACAAGCGCTAAAGGAAAAGATGATGAGAGTTTGGAGAAAATCGTTGGTGGTAGACTCAACTACGAACTGACCTCAACTTCTGCAAAAATAATAGACTTCGTCATAGAGTATTTATATACTCAAAGGTCATTTCAATATATCATAAACTTGTGAATTTGTATATAAGTAGTGTAGACTTATGGTGATAATAAGATGTGCTCGAGTATAAAATTTTTCAAGAATTTCTTAGTAAATTCAAAAAATTTCAAATTATTATACTCAGCGCAGTCTTATATACCTTCAAAACTTGAGGGGGAGCATTAAAAATAGTCTAAAATAGTGATATGTAACATTTTGTCCCCCTAACTTAATCAATTGATATCCAAAATAATCAGGATTAACTTTGGATAAGGGAGAAAATGTGATAAACTGATCTTAATTATTGATACGTGATCGTATAATAGGAATCAATGCACCCAACAGCTTTACATTCCTACGATACTGCACATGTTAAGGGAAGCTTTTTAAGTGATGATGAATAACCTCCTCAAAGTGTACCTTTTGATATTTATTCAAACACTTGATTGACTTTCAATGATGTGGTTTTGATTGTTGTGGGGAATACCCTAATAGACCGACCTTACTTAAAATTTATGAAGTTAAAAGTGGTTAGGCATCGCTATTTAAATCCCATGATCCAACAGAACCGAGGATCTACCTAGGATATCTAACTTAGATATGTAAAGTCCCTTAGTATGATTCAAAAGAAAAAAGTGAGAAGGAATAATGCCGACTGAGACGGAGCTAACACTGGAACAAACCCAACAAGGTGTTAGTTATGAAGTCTCGGTAAGCATTGAAGGGGTTGAAGAATGAAAAAGAAATGTAAGGATAAAGGGTGAAAAGAAAGAAGCCCTCCATACACTTAGGCAGAAACCGGGTCAATACATAATCTGTCGGAAACACTAAGGTGTTGTCTGACATTGAAGACAGTCATGGACCCAGTGACGCTTTGCACAACCCTCCCTAGCCACTCAAGGTCTCTCAACAGACTCTTGTTTCATTTCTCACGGAGATTACACGCATTTCTATTAACTTTCTCACTCCGAGTTAGTTGATATTGAAAAGGTGGCAGTCTGCTCTAGCCTCTGATCACTAAAACAAAGTGCACTATTGAGTCTAGAGCCAAAAGAGACCATCCATAAATCTCATTAGGACACTTGTCAAATCTTGCTTGCTATGTCACACAATGTGAATAACAAGTTAACATATGAAGAGTCTTACGCATTATCCTTGTGATTTTGCCAGAACATCTGAGTGATTTCATTCACAATGAAGATGGAAATCCTGCTTGAGCCAACATCAAACAAGCTCATGGTAGGTGACTTATACGATTCTATATGAATCAAACTTGTGACAACTGGAAAGAAATGATGGTGCAATTCTATAAGAATCAAACTTGTTCCAAGTTATGAATTGACGTTTGCTGATGAATTTTTGAAATGATTAACACTCTTGATGTGTCACAAAAATACTTTAGCAAGTGACACATCGATTGATTTTCAAATCAATTTTTATTTCAATCGGTGAGATAGTAACTCGCTAGTTCACTCATATCATGTTGTCTGCTTTGAGACGTTCCGATTATGAGAACGTGTTGAGTACGATGAATCTAATACATATGTTTAGAAAGATTCAATACTACAGCTAGAATCATGTCAAAGAGATTCTTCTTATATGAATCTCATTGATCACAGGTCGATCCTCATGGATATGCGAAGGGTTACTCCAACAAACTCACGGCGAATGACAAGCCATGTTCGTCCCTGCTTTGTTGCTAATATGTTTATTTTAGGGGAATATCTAAAGATGGTAATGAGGTATGATTCCTGATGACTCACAAGATTCATTGCCACTGTCATACCTTACCGGTAATATAAAGACATCATGTAAAGTCAAGTACATGTTTCAAGACTTCTAACTACTCTGATTACCGTAGTCCATTCTTGAAGCGACAAAGTTTAAAGTTAAGAATTCAAGAAAGATGCCTTATGTAAAGCTTTTCATGATTATCAAATTCAAGAAAGGTATGAGATGGTCGGTCCTGTAAGTCACAAGTTCACGAGATGCAATAGTTACAAGTGGCAAACGAGATTTGCTTGGGTTTGATGATTTCAAGAAGCTCAAAGATACTTCATGTCAAGACAAAAAGAACTAGCTCAAATCCAAGTCATGATCACTCATCAAGATATATTACCCATCATTTTAAGGACAAAGCAAATGGCAAATGAAAGAATAGTTTCTAAGGCTTATTTTCCCCCTACACTTAAGTTGAACATTGTCCCCAATGTTCTATAAAGGTACCCGTAAAAACGAATTAAAGGGAAAAGAAAACAAGGAAAAGAAACTAGTACTCCCCTGGTTTGCTCAATAATGGAGAAGAAACATGCGATAACTGGTTAAATCGTCCTCCAAGAATCATCCAATGAAACTTCCTAAGAACTTCCAAGCTTCTTCTCATCAAATATAACCTGTAATCAAAGACAAAGACAACTATACCAAGCATAAAATGTGCGATATACAAATATACAATATGAATTTAGGGTTTGACTCGATAAAGCAGTAAAGATAGGATGAGAGAATTGTCAAACTCATTGGTTTTGCAGGTTTATAACAGAAGAGTACATATTTTAAATGTTATGCAAGTTTTATTTTCAAAAATAATTAAAAACTTTAAGTTTTCTAGACCTGGGCGTTTGACGCCGTCAGGAATATCCTGACGTCGTCACAGATGTCGTGGTGACGGCGTCGCGTGTAAATCGTGACGCCGTCTCCACGCTCTGTGAAAATGAAATTTTTGTTTTTGATGAAAAATTTCCTGCACTTGATTTCATAAGTTAATTCCTGTACAAATAGCTGCATAAAACCTGAGATTTGACAATTTACTCATATGACTCGAAACTGACGCGAATTAATCTAAACAATTTACTTAACATGCTTGACTTGGTTTAAAAATCGGATAAATTCTCCTACACTTATTATTTGCAAAATACCTTTGATTGAAATTAAGACGAGGTTAAAAACAAAACAAAGCATGATTACAAGATTAGGGTTCGAACATGATATAACAAAATGAAAAGAATAAAAACACATGACACTCCTAATGTTCGGGAAAAATAAATATTGGGTTGCCTCCTATTAGTACAAAAAGTGTGATGGGGTATGAGATGGATTTAGGCTGCTTACTGGACCGGGCCAATAAACTATTAATGGGTTAGATCTTGTACTAAATCAAGTAATAAGACGATCTCCTACACAAATAAGAGAAAACCGTTAGCCTTACCGTGGGGACGGACCCCATGATTAAGCTCCAGCGTAAGAGTAAGTAATCATGTTGTCAGAGAATGTCAGAGCTAGTGTGTGTAAATGTGAGTTAGAAAATCATACCTTTTTGAAGTGTCAGAGACCCCCCTTTATAGGTGAGCCCGATACTAGGTTTTCCTAGTATTTCACTTATGATTATTAGTGGCCAGAGTGGGACACTTGTCGGGAAAGGATCCGCTTGTAATCGTGGTTATGGACACAGATCACCTTCTGCATATGTGTTGCGGAAGTATTTTGTCTGTGTGCGTCTTAAAACATTCGAGCCGCAACCAGCTTGTCTTTGGACTTAGTGGCAGCTCGTATGTTTTGCTGTGTTGGGCCTGAGCCTAAATGTGTAAAGTACGAATTAAGCCCAATAAGCCTGTTATTCGTGCTATACGTCATCAAGTCCCCCTAGTCTAGTTCTTTTTTGCGTGCGGCGTTGCCTGTTGTGCACAGTAAATGTTACTAGACTAAGGTTTCGTGACACTCCTCCTTTTTCCGTGGCTATTTCCTTCTTCCGCGGCTATTTGCTTCTTCCGCAAAGAAAAACTTATCCGTGACATTTTGTTGTACCTGTTAGGTGAAATGTGTGAGACGTGGGCTCTTCTTGGCCTTTCGTCTTCTGACTGATTTGACTGTGTGGCCCACTTGCCTAACTGTCATTACCATTTTTTACTTTTAATATTATCCGTTAACTCGGACGTTATGGACACGTGCACTCAGCTGGGATTAATTTGAATTAAATATACCATGGGCATAAATACCCGATTAAGTTTTCATTGTTTCCTTTTCCTCTTCTCACACTACAATCGCCATTGTTAAAAATTCTTCAAGCTTTTTTTAACTGTTTCTTCTGCTTCGTGCCCTACTTCGAAGAACTTTAGAATTTCAGGTAAGGCTTTGATCCTTGCTTATTTTTTATCATGGGCAGTATTACAGACATTAAATCTGTTCTTACTCAGAAAAGTCTTGATATTTTTTGTCAAAGTTTTCATATTGCTGATGATGTTCATCCGCAACTGCCTAGTCCTAACCAAACAATACATGAAATGCCCACTGGAAAGATTGTGTATATACTAGATTCTTTGAGTTTGCCAACTTTTGATTACCTCTTTCCACTTTTCTTGTTAACGTGCTTAGGTATTATCACATCAATTTGTCTTAACTCTCTATTATTGCGGCGGCCAAAGTTTCTCACTTTGAGATCTTATGCCGCGTTCATGGTATTGAACCAACAGTTGGGTTGTTCTGCTGCTTTTACCTAAATTCTAAAAACAAGGGGTGGACGTCTTTTAGTAAGCGTCCGGATAGTGACTCCGTGTGTTATACCAAACCTTTATATTCACTTAAATGCTGGAATGACCATTTCTTCTAGGTCGATTCTTTTGCTTGTCCTGCTTCCTTTCCGTGGCATACTGGTAAAAATGTCTCTAGAGACTCGTTTCCAAAGTCAACGGAGTTTAGTGCGGATGATTATGTTATCCTTATTGCTCATCCGGCTCCGTTCTAGAAGTTTTCGGAGCCCTTCCTTTGTTTGATTGGGATAAGTCATAATTATACTCTGGATGAGGATACTTATCCCACTTTTCTTCATGATGATGGAACGGGTAGGTGTTTGTTATTGTATATTGTTCAACTTGTAGTTTTTTGAACCTGCCTTTGATTATTTGTTCGTTTTTTCATAGATAGACTTGCTTGCTTTTATCCAAGTTGCGGATCCTACTAAGGTGAAGGTTGGGGAACGGGAACGTGCTGAAAAGGAAGCAAGGCTTTTGGATTCCATCGTAAGGCGTGTAGTTCTGCTCCTACCGATTGCCTCGGCCCGTCCTGACAGTGAGTTAGAGGCAAGTATTGATATGCTATTTGACGAAGGTGGCAGTGCGGATCAAACGAATTCTGCTGGTGGTGGTGGTCAGGAAACTGAGACTGAAATAGTCATGAGTATTAGGTTTGTTGCTGATGAGAATGTGGTTACTGAGAAGCCCAAGCGTCCACGAAAGAAAAGGCAAGGTGTTACGAATGCTAGTGGTTCTTCTGATCCTCCTAAGAAACTAAGAGGGGACCACGAAACTTCTAGTAGGGCAGCTACGGGTGTAAATCTCCATCCGTCCTTAAGGAGTTGTTGGCGAGCAGCATGCTTAATGTTGAAGTTGGTGTCGCGACTGTGGTAACCTTACCTATGATTACTTCTTTAGTATCTGCCACGCCGGAGCATGAGAGTGGTGTCCTTACCAATTCTATCACCGAGCTGAATCTCCGTACCATTGGTGCATCTGAAAGGTTTGTTATTTCTTCAGATTCCTCCCACCACTTTGCTACAAATGCTTCTAGACCTGAAGATGATTCTATTATCAGGTCTGCTGCCATTCCACCGGTGATAACCGAGGCTGTGGTCACCTCCCATGCTGTCAATATTCCCTTGGTTCCGGAAATGGGTATCAAGGTTACTCCTCCTGTGCATGCTTCCATGTTTCATGATTTTGATTCTACGGAGACTGTGAAAGCAGACACTGTGGGCCCTTCTTATTCCGCCAAGCAAGATCTCTCCATGGGCTCTCGAGAGTTGAAATCTAAGACCATGCGCCAAGTTTTTGTTCCGCAATGGAATATGTTAAACGACTCCCTCTTGGATGATTATGACACTTCTCAGGAATTTGTTGATCATTTGGCTCCTCCTGCATTGTTTTCTTAAATTCGTGAAATGGATTATCATCATTTGTTCACATAGTTCAATGTGGGTACCGCCCGTCAAGCTTGTCTAAATGCGGAAGTTAGAATGCGGACTGAGTATTGCCTTAGCAAGAGGAAGAGGTTGGAGTCTGAGTATGAGAAACAAGCTGGTTTGCTAAAGGCTAAAGATGATGAGGTTGAGAATTTAAAGGCTCAGCTACTGCTGAAGGAAGCTGAGGCCGCGAAGGTTGCTCGTCTTCATGATCAGGTTTCTGCCGATGAGGCCATGGATAAGATGCGTGCTGATGAGATAGATGCTCTGAAGCAAAGGAATGTGGTTCTTAAAAATGAGAAAAACTCTCTTGATGGGAAGGTCGCGGAGCTCCAGTCTTCGATTGCTGCCAATGATCTTGAGGTTAAGGATTTGAATGTTGCGATGTCTTATCTCCGATCCCAGAAGGATGGTCTTATGGATCAGGTATGTACTTCCGGAACTCATATGTCTTACATATTCTTCTCTATTTTTCTTATCCGTTTATACTTTTATCATAATAGGTGCATGCGCTGGAGACCACATGTTCCAGCCTCCGTGACTAGGTTTCAGGCTATGAGCGGCTGAAGGAGAAAATTGAAGAGTTCCAGGATGCTCAGATGAATATTGTTGACGATAAGGTGGCAAAGCTGGACATTGACCTTCTGGAAATGGCCCTTCACCTGGAGGAAAAGTTTTACCCGCATCTCCTTACCACTATATCTGGCCGGAGGTGGCTATTGACCCATGGCCTGAAGCTTGCCATTGTCAATTGCTTAAACTCTCAGGAGAATCTTTCAACTTTGGAAGCAGCCATTAGCCGTGCCATTGAGAAGGGAATGCAGGATGGGTTTTCGGCCAGCATTGACCATGGTAAAGCGGGCAGAAGTTTGGCGGATGTTGTTGCCTATAATCAGGCTACGAAAGCGGATTACAACTCCGCCCTTCAGAGGCTTCGTGAAGTCGGTTCTCCTTACTTGCTGAACTAAAATCCCATAAGGATGCAAGTGTGGAGGATATTATGAACCTCCTTCAACTGGAAGGTCCGCTGGCTGATGCTCCAGGAATAAGTGACTTGCAACCACATGTTGATTAATTAATGCTTCCTGTTCATCGATCGGAAGACCAAGTGGTTCTGGGTGAAACTACTCTGTCATTTGCTTTAAGCGTTACCCATTCCCGTGTTGAGAGGATTAAGGAGAATGTTGCAGCGAAATGATCGGCTCTTATTGGTGTTTGGACCCCTTTGGTTGATCCATTGTCTGTTGGGAACTTAACGGGTAAGACTGGCACCTCTAACGGCGTGCCAGCGACTATTGTGATCACAACTGCAGTGTCAACCACCTTTGCTTCCACCAGTTCTGTTCCTCCTATCACTATAGAGGATTACGAGATCGTAGGTACGGACGGTCTGGAGGACGCTCAGGGAAACAACCAGGAAAATGTTGCTCCTTTCCCCATCGTTGAGTTTGAAAAGGAAGAGCTGGATACTACCCCGGAGCGTGATCCACCTAGCTGAACTAACTTTGTAATGGTGCTTCTTGATCTTCCTTTTGTTGTTACTATAGATCATGGCAGTGTGTGGCCTTTTTGCAGCGGTTCCTGTACTTAGAAAATTTTTGTAATATTTTGACATTTCTACTATTTGAATGCTATTATTGCTATCTTGTTAGTGATACATTTCTTTAAAGTGATAGTCTTGTTTGAATACTTTTGGGTTATTCTCCCGGTATCGGGCTTGCAATACCTCTTATGTACATTGAGTGAATTATTAGGTTACTCATCCTCTTGTTATACGGAATAACATTCATTGGATCATGCCCTGTTACGTACGCATCTTATTCACATATATAATTAACTTTGCAAAGTAAAAATGAATAAAAAAATACTTAAGATAAACTTGTGAAGGTAGCTAGTCTTCACTTTTTCATTAAAATTTGAAAAGACATTACAAAAGATAAGACAAAATTAAAGTGCAGTTCCCCCACTACGGAGTCCGCATGGGTGATGTGCTTACATTTCATAAACATAGAATTTTTTAAGATTACAGACATTCCATGTTCGCGGAAGTTGTTTTCCATCGCGGTCCCTCAACTTGTATGCACCATTGCCTAATGCTTTTGTTATCTCGTACGGTCCTTCCCACTTGGGGCCTAGCTTTCCTACTTCTTCCACACGGCTTGCATCATTGCTGTGGTACACGAGGTCTCCTGGCTTGAAGCTTGTGCTGCGAACCTTTGAGTTGTAGTACTTTTCCATTCTTGCTTTGCTTTTTTCCTCGCAAATCGCTACATGTTCCCTTCTTTCTTCCAAGAGGTCTAGATTGATTTCCAAAGTTTCGTTATTTTGCACCATATCCACTTCTGCTGTCCTTAGTGTAAGCATGCCTATCTCTGCTGGGATGACTGCTTCTGTGCCATATTGAAGGTCCTTTTAAACTGAATGGATCTTTGCAGCCTATAAAGGATGATAGCCAAGATGTATAAATACAAATGACTATGTAGAAACAATGTAAGATGACTGACTTCAAAGGGATGTCTTACAATGAAGTAAGGCCTATTTTTGAAAAGCTTTGGGACTTTAATCAAAAGTTTGTGCCTTGATGCAGAGAATTCCCCCCCCCCGCAAGTAAAAAGCAAAAGTCTCCTGAGAAAGAAAAGTCTCCAAAAAGATAATGAAAAAAAAGTTTTTACTACCAAGAGAAAAATGAAGAAGTACCCAAAGAACCAACAGCAAAAGGAAGAAGTCCATTCCAGAACACAACAAGAAGAGACTAAAGTTAAGAAGAATGTTGAAGAAAGAATGACTTCAAAGATTTCCTGGATGTAGTACCAAGAGAAGAAACTCCCATAGAGATTGAATCCTTATCAACTAAGTTTCCTATTGTAGATTGGAAGACAGTTGTATTGACAGAAACCTTCATGTACTATCAAGTCTTTAGGGGTGATGGAAGCTCCAAGAAATATAAGATACTAAGTGAAATGCTTCAAGATTTTGACAGAATGGATGTAGAACAACTTTTCAGGTTAGTCAAGGAGAGATACAGTTCTTCAGCACCAGAAGGTTTTGATCTTTAGGCTTTGGGCATTTACACACCTTGTTTAGAAATAAAAATATACTTTTCTAAATGTATTAATTGTAATACGTGAATTTTAAGAAAAAAAAATATGTTAATGTAACACACTTTTAGGCTGGTCACTGTAAGGCGACTAACGACCTGTATTTTTTGCCTGTCACGTCAGCTTTTTTTTCTCCGACGACATACTGACGACTTTTTATCACTATAAAGCGACCTTATTTTTTTTCCAACTTTTTTAACAAGTAAATTAAATTTCATTAATAAAATTAAAACATTACATAACAATTAAAAACATTAAAAAAACCATTAACCAACTATTATAACAAAATTCAGCCAAATTTAACATAACTAAATAAAGCTGTGTTAGGAATAAATCTTCTTGTGACTTAATACTGCCAACAGTACTAAAGGAGTTAGTACTGTCAGCATAAAGTTAGTACTGCCAAGGAAACTTAACACTGCCAAGTGAAGAAGTTTGTACTGCTAAATGATCAAAGCTGATGATATGAAGATAAGAATGCGTGGAGAGCATTTCGGGATGTTTAGTTTTGAATTGTAACTGTTCCTAATAGATAGGCAGATATATGTGTAAAGGGCTCCTTGTATTTCTAGAAAAGGAGATCCCTAGAGTAGTGATAGTTAGAACTTTAAGAGATACACTTAGATAGAATTTGTAATAGCTTCAAGGTTGTGTAACCCCAGTACTTAGAGAGTACTCGTATTATTTATAATATTGGAGCAGTGATTTTGGTGTTTATTGTTTGTGAGTAATCGTTACTGGTTCTTTCATACATTTCTCTAGAGTATCAAAGTGTAGTTTCCGCATACACTTTGGTATATTCACAAAGTCTCAATATTTGTTATTTTGGATTCCTCCAAAGTAACAAACTCTTTATATTCTAAAGAACCGATCAAGGCGTGGGATCAACAAGCTGGTCTAATGAAAGCTGACCCAACCGAATATAACTCATAAGAATAATGAAATTTGTTTAGGTCCATATCAATGATTGTGTTAGTGCAACACAAGCAATAATCCAAATAACCTTAACTTAAAATGAATCTTCATTCTTTCTCATAACCTATGACTATGCATTGTGGGAAGTTATAGAAAATGGAAATTCATGGGTGCCTATTCCTGTTACAGCACCAGAATCTGGTCCATCAACAGCACTAAAGATGACTGTACCATCTACTACTGAAGAGAAGATTTGCAAGAAGAATGGATGTTAAAAGCTAGAGTCTCTCCTCATGGATCACCCAAATGAACAAGCGCTTACCTTAACCAGTATGCTAATGCCTATCCAATCTATGTTTATAGCTATTAAAGCTTGCTTTGGAGGAAATGATGCTACAAAGAAGACACAAAAAGCATTACTGAAGCAACAATATGAAAACTTCAATGCTACAAGCTCAGAATCTTTGGACTCTATCTTTAACAGGCTTCAAAAGCTTGTTAGTAGATTGGCAATTCTTGGTGTAGAAACCTTCTATCTATTAGACTTCTCCAGAGGATTTGAATGTTAAGTTTGAGAAGTTTTACACTCAGAATGGGCTCTCTCTCCCAATCGTTAGTTGTCTTATGATGAAACAAACCCGACTTTGAAACTAATGGGTTTGGATGAATTTTGTACGAAACAATTTTTAAAATTGTTGAACAAAAGGTTAAAAGGAACTGTTTGCTGTTGAAGATAAAAACTTAACATTTCTACAACTACCATTCAAGCATTACTAATCCTATTAATCCTGTTACACTAGAGTAGTACTTGGCACCAATCAAGTTAATATTAATGCTGTACTGAAACTAAGTACTGCTATTTTTATGGATGCTATTTGTTTATAGCCTTTTTGTCCACTCAACCACAAGGTCACCACTTGTTCATGAAGATCTGAGCAAATTCATGATAGATTTAAAAGAGATGATCTAAAAGTGGAATAGGCATGTGAGATGAGAGCAAGGCAGTTTCTATCAGAGAACTGTAAGAAGGATAGTATTGATGAAGTAGTACTGCTGGATAGAAAATCCAATGTAGAAGTTCAACAGTCACAACATGGATATTTTGCTAAGAATGGTAGAGTTCCAAGAAGCATAAGAAAACAGAAAATTGGAACCAAGGGAACTCATCAAAAGCAGTAAGGATTGAAGATTCCTTGAAAAGGCAACGTAGTGCTATTGAGGTGGTGGACTGATTGGAGTGATATGGCAAGATGAAGTTTACAAGCAAACATCTCCTCATGGCATTCACTGACTCTGGGTAATCAAATGATAAAAACTTGTTCTAAACCTTTTTGCAAAAATTATGAAGACTTAAAAACAGTATGATGATTTACTAGTTAAGTTAGATTGATACGCATTGTAAAGCTTCTACCTAAAAAGAAAGGTCTGTCAATTTAGAAGCACAAGTTGTTAAATATATAGGAATCTGAAGTTTTTGTTTTCTGAAGAATTGCTTTGTTTGAAAAGTATTATAGGTCATAAGGATTCACTAAATGGGATTAGTTAAGACTGAACTTGAAAAAGTTTAAGGGAAGAAAAAGAATGTATTGAATTTAAGCTAGCAAAGTTTTAAAATCATCTAAAGACTTATAGCTTTATTAGCAAGTCAGGTAACGGACAAGAGCAAAAGGGGATTTGTTTTACTGCTGTCCCATTCACTCACCCTTAATTCCAACAGACCAACACCTATAATCTGTCTTATTCATGTCTTGAGGAATCCAACATCCTGAGATAAATGTGTATGGTCCTTAAGAAATTTTGTTGTAAAGGCAACAATGTTGCTGATTAGAGAGTCAAATAATTCTAAGGAGAAAACGATGGCTCTTTAACACTACAACCCAAGTCAGTAATGCTCTAGCTCTGTTGTGTCCCACTTATGGTAGAACAAAGATTTGGAGAAAAAGATGTTTCCATCCTGTTAATACAATTAGTGGTAGAAGAACCTAAAAGGCTAGAGAGAATAATGATGCCCCCAATAATTGAAGATTGGTGGACAGATGAAGAGGAAGAAGTTGAGTCTATCACACGGAAGAAAAGAAAGCTCATGAACCTATGCTAACTAAAAAGAGTCAGTAAACCTGTAATCCAATAAAAGGTCAATTAGTATGATGAGATGTATAGGTCACACATTAGACCCTAGGGGAATCACAGAAGTTAGAATGTCAGAAATCCTCAATTAGGATTACCTTTGTTTTTAATAACAAGGCATGCTTTTATTTGTGTAATTTTTTGATCATTTTCAGTATAATTGCCTAATGCTTATAAACATACGGTTCGCAAGAGCAGTCTTAAAATGAGACATGGACCTTTAAAACTGTCAAAAATGGCAAAGCCTCTAGTACGCTAGGTCTGTTCACAAACTGACAGACCTGTTAGTACTGATGAGGTTTGGTTAATACTCGTTAAGGCCTATAATACTGCTCATAACATCCCAAAACAACAGTTTCTTGTGCTATGCCAAAGGACTCATTTCAAAATCAAGCACATAGTCTCCCTTTTACAAGAATACAGCATTAACATAGAGGTCTAATATACAAAAATTAAATACTGCTAAACAAGTTTTTAATACTGTTAGGCCAAATGTTAATACTGTCAGGGCAAGGGGTTTTAATGCTGTTAAGCCCTCAGCATGTTGGGTGTGGAGACCTATCAAACCCAATGGTGCATCATTAACCTTTAACAAATATAATTATATTGATGCACGAGGCAGATCCAAGTCAGTAATGGCTTGGGTCCCCAAAAGTTAACTAACTATCATAAGTTTTTAATGTGGCAGACAATTCCCAATTAAATGAAAAAGGATTTGTGGATAGTGGATGCTCAAGCACATGTTCGTGGAAATATAGCTCACCTTTCAGAAATCAAAGAAATTTGATGAGGTTATGTTACTTTTGGTGGAGAGCAAAATAGAGGATGAATCACTAGTAAAGGTACTATCAAATACAGATAAACTTGATTTGAAGATGTATCTTAGTCCAAAGAGTTGAAAGTTTAACCTTTTTAGTGTTTCACAAATGTGTGACAAAAAGAACTATGTTCTTTTTACTGATTCTGAATGTCTTGTTCTGTCTCCAAATTTTAAGTTGCCTGATGAAAGTCAAGTACTCCTTAAAATTCCTAGACAGAACAACATGTACAGTTTTGATATGAAAAACATAGTTCCCAAAGATGGTTTAACTTGTCTAGTTGCAAAGGCTACATCTGAGGAATCAATGTTATGGCATAGGAGGCTTGGTCATGTCAATTTCAAAAATATCAATAAACTTGTAAAGATAAATCTTGTAAGAAAGATTTGCTTTAAAAAGTCGAAAATGACCAAACTTGTGTTGCCTGTCTTAAAAGGCAAGCAACATAGAGCCTTTGTAAAACCAAGCTTTATTCCCTCTACTAAGCCATTATTTATGCTACATATGGATCTATTTGGTCCAACTTTTGTGAGTAGTTTAATGCATAAAAAATACTGCTTGGTAGTTACTGATGATTTTAGTAGGTTTTCATGGGTTTTCTTTTTAAGAACTAAGGATGAAACTAGTGAGATCCTTAAAAACTTTATCAAGGAAATAGAAAATCTAGTGGATAAGAAGGTTAAAATACAGAAGTGACGGAATGGGACTCGAATTTAAAAAACCATGTGATGGATGATTTTCTGTAGAGAAAAAGGTAATAAAGAGAGAAAACAGTGTAGCAAGGACACCTCAAACAAATGGTGTAGCTGAAAGAATGAATATGACTCTTATTTGAGGCTGCTAGAACAATGTTAGCAAATTCTAAGTTAACCTACAAACAATTTGGGCAGAAGCAGTTCTACTGCATTGCTATAGTACAAATTAAGGGTCTTAGTAGTCAAGCCTCATAATAAGACCCCTTATGAACTCTTTAGAGGTATTAAACCAGCTATAGGATTTAATGAAGCCATTTGGCATGTCATGTTACAATTCTTAATACCTTAGATAGTTTGGAGGGCAAGTTTATGGCAAAAGTGAATGAAGGTTTTCTTGTGGGTATATCTGGTTAAGTAGCAAAGCTTTAGGGTCTACAACATTATAACTAGAAAGTACAGAAAACTTTGCATGTTGGGTTTCTAAGTGAATACAAACTATGTTAGAGGAAAATGGTCCCCAAGTTGGTTGTTGATCTGAATTCTCTAACACCAAACTATGAATTATGTCCCAGTGTTGCAGGGTATTTTTCTAATGTTTCTGCAGGTATACAAGAAGGTGAGTCCAGCATATCCTCTCAACAAGATCAAGATTGTATTTTCATGCCAATTTGGAAGGATGCTTCATACTTTGAAGATGTTACACTTCAATCTGTGGATGATGTACAATTACAAGATCAAGATGGGAATCATGATGATTCTAGTTTTCAGGATGAATGGTTTGATGACCAACAAATTAATGATACGCCATTCCCACAAGTTAAATACTGCCATCTCTCACAAGTTAATACTCGGTAGTAGAAGAAACTTATACTTGCTGATTCTGAAGTTAAAACTGCTACATCTGAAGGCTTGATGGACCAATTCCTACAACTGAAGACTCACAAGAGGATGAACTAGCATTGATTTGGGGAATCTTTCACATCTATGCAGTTTCTTTCCACTCCTCTAACAAAGAATTCACAAGATCATCCAATTGATCATGTGATTGTGTGATAGTGCAGTCTTCTGTTCAAACAAAAGGATGACGAACCTCTTATTCTGAACTAGGATTCCTTAGTGCCATTTATGAAGGAAAGACTCACCAGACTTACATACAATGCCTTTTTGCCTTTACTTATCTCAAGAAGAACCACAGAGAGTCTCTAAAGCACATAGTGAACTTGCTTGGGTAGAAAGGCAAATGCAAAGAACTACTAACATTTCAGAGCTTTCAAAATGTAAGGTTTTCTTGTAATTTGCCTAACGGGCATAGGGCCTATTGGTACACGAAGTGTGTCTAACGGAAACAAGAAAGATGAGAGGAGGAAATGTTGTAAGAACAACGCAAACTTGTTACCCAAGGCCATGACACAATAAGAAGGATTGATTATGATGAAGTATTTGCACCAGTGGCTAGGATAGAGGCTATAAGAATATTTCTGGCTTATGCTTCTTATATGGGTTTCACTGTCTACCAAATGGATGTCAAAAGTGCTTTCCTATATGATCAAATTGAAGAGGAGGTGTATGTATGTCAACCTCCATGGTTTGAAGACCCTGACCATCCTGATAAAGTCTACAAAGTTGTCAAAGCACTATATGGACTTCCATCAGCACCCAGGCTTGTATGACACATTGGCCACATATCTTTAGAGCAATGGATTTCAAAGAGCGCAAAATTGATCAAACCTTATTCATCAAAAGTCAAAAGGGGCATATACTGCTTGTTCAAATATATGTAGATGACATCATTTTTGGATCTACCAAGAATGAAACTTTGTGGATAGACTTTTGAGAAGGCTACGAAGGATAAGTTTCAATGAGTTCTATGGAGAACTCACATTCTTTTTTGGGGTTGCAAGTTCAACAGAAGAAGGAAAGGCAATATTTTTAGTCAAGACAAATATGTTCCCATGATAATCCTCTAAAGAGTCAACTACACAGATTTGAAGTCTGCCTCCACTATCCCACTGATTTGGAAAGGCTTTTGTATAAAGAATTCAGATGCTGATTATGTTGATGAACATCTTTAGAGATCCCTGATTGGATTCTTTGATGTATCTTAGCAAGCATCTAGACCAGATCTCATGTTTGCAGTGTGTGCATGTGCAAGGTTTCAAGTTTCTCCAAAACTTCCCATCTTTAGCTGTCAAAAAAGAATTTTAGAATACCTATCAAAGCAAACCATCTCTAGGTCTTTGGTATTCTAAGGATTCTCCATTGAGTTGTTGCTTAAACTGAAAGTGCCTATGCAGAGCTACACTTGATAGGAAAGTTCAACCACTGAGTTTGTCAATTATTTGGGAAATAAGGTTGATTTCCCTTGGCATGCAAGAAACAAACAGTGATTGCCACTTCTACAACTGAAGCAGAATATATGGTCTGCTCAAATTGTTGATGAACAAGTTCTCTGATCCAAAACACAATTGCTATGATTATGGGTACAATTTTATGAGCACTATCATTTTACATATGACACAACCAAGTACTATTTGTATCATAGAAAATCCTGTTCAACATCAAAAACAAAACAAATAGAGATTACATCACTTTATAAAAGATTTAATACTAAAAAGTTTATTCAAATGGCTAAAATTGATACACAACTTAATGTAGTCTTGATCTTCTTACAAAAGGTTTTTGATGCTGTAGATTTTCAGTACTTACTCTTACTACATCAAGTATTGGAATGCTCAATCCTAAGGCCCAAATCTCTTATATAAGTTTTTGTAAAGTTGTTAAATATAGTTATCATGTTAGTGTTTTGTAAGATTAAAACTGCTAGTCCTAATTAGTACTGCTAATATATAATTAAAACTGTTTGGTTAAAACGTTACTTATAATTAGTACTGCAAGTAATGTTTAGTATCTTTTTAATCCTGTGCATAACACTTAATACTGTTAACCAAGAACCATGTTTGGCTTTTGTTTTTCTTGGTTTTAAGCTAACTGTTTCAGGATATACACTGAAGTGTGACATTGATGTTAGTCCATAATGTATCATTTGAGGGGAGGAAACATGATGGTTGTTCTTAAAGTGTTGGTTGTTACACCACACAACAAATGGTCATCAATTCACCATGTCTTATAGACATCAAGAATTGACTAAGTCCAGAGCAAACCGGCTACTGGTAAAGACGTTTCAAATACGAATAGTTGATAGTTACTAAAAACTAATGGTCACCATACACCATGTTGTTTTTTCAATAAAGCAATTGGCTAGTCCAGAGCAATACGCTAACACTGTAAAGACTTTCTCAAATCCTGTTTATATGGTAGATTACTCCAAAACTCTATGGTATCTATGCACCATGTTTTTTCTAAATGAAGCAATGGCTAGTCCAAAGCAAACCGCTTTGGTTAATGACTCATCAAATCGTTATGGCTGGGTAGTTTACCAAAAATTACACTGTTGTGTTGAATTTGTGAGCTAAACAAAATAGAGAATTGGTGAGTCTTCCAAAAATAGAAAGAGAGATAGTTGTGAATAATAGACATAGAGAAAAGTAGCCAAAAGAATTGAGAGATGAATTGTGAGCCTAAAACAGAAAAAGAGATGTGTGAAGTGTTTTCTTTTAGTCCTTCAAATCTTTTGGAAAACTTTGTACCTAAGCTGTTGGGTGGAGAAGTTAATACTGCTAGGCAAATTTTAATACTGCTAGGCCAAAGTTAATACTGCTGGATGACCGTTAGTACTGTTTGAGCCTAACAAAATTTTCATTAATTGATAGAGCCGTTGAGATATTTCCAGCTAAATACATAGGTATTGGCCTTTGAACAATTGGACTTTCTGAACTACAAATAATTAGTAAGATCTTCAACGTTTATCTTCAATCTTCTTAATATTGGTCAAATAATATTCCTCTGTTTTCTCTATCAAATTGCAATTAACTTTCTCCAGACCTAATACTTCCTTACACGATCAAATCCCACTTGATTACTCACAAATTCCCTTCATAGGCACACTTAGAAATTTTGTGACCAAACACAATAGGATGCGTCATCTGGAAAATCTCCAGGAAGTGCAGTGTTTCATCAGATCATGACTTCATCAATAGAAGTTCATATTTTGCTATGCAGAAATCTAAGAAAAGCCTAAGGGCTGTACCAAAAAGGGCAATCTTTAATACTAAGAAAACCAGGAGGTGTGTGACAAAACAATTTTGGAGGACTGCTGCGATTGTGACTGAGGATAATGAGCAACCGTCAAAGATTCATGCTACTGTTGATGGTACACAGATCGCTTTCCATCACTGAAGGTTCTATATAGGCGAAAATCTCAATTGGATGATCAAGACGGACTTAACACTCTTACCAACTAATCAGAGAACATTGCTCAATTGGCACTTAATGGGCTATGCTACTGACTCAGATTAATTAACCTTTCAGAAAGGGCTTTTTCACCTCAATGGAGTTTCGTTATTCATTTAATACTTCACTGTTAAGCCCCAAAATACTGCTTGAGGGGGGGAGGGAGCAGTTTTAAGTAGCAATATTGCAAAGCGGTTGTCATTTTGTTTAGCTACAAATAGAAGGTATTAATTTCTCTAGGATGATCTTTGACCATAGGTGTCTAACATATCTATCCCCATAAAGTTTTTGATGTACCCAGGTTTATATCCAAAACTATGCCAAACATGCAGAAACACAAGCTCCCAACAACACTCCAAGAGTCTATTTTTGTCCCATCTCTCACAATGAAGGTTTAGTATACATGAAGAGATCTAACCAAGGATTTTCATGGAGAAGACAGGAGGTTCCTTTGTTTTCCACTATGTTAGATGCTGCTGAATCCTCACACTCACCTTCTAGATCCACATCTTCACCTTCCCCTACACCTACATCTTCACCTACACCTGAATCTACACATACTCAACCATCTCCTCAACCATCTCCTCCTCAACCCTCACCTACACAACCTTCCCCAACTCACCTTGGCTCAGAATATCATCCTCCTACACCCCATGACTCACCTCTCCATGCTGTTCACGTTTCACCATGGAAGTGATGAGGGTTAGTTTTGATGAAACTAACAGAATTGATGATTTGAAATAACACACTTTCTGACAGGGTTGGAAATCTAGAGGCTGATTTGACAAAGACAAAGCAAACCTACAGTTCTGCTTACACTAAGCTTATTCTAAGGGTCAAGAAACTAGAGGCTCAGATAAAGGTTGGGAAGGCAAGGAGACATTCTAGATTTGTTCTTTCAGATACTGAAGGTGTTGAAGATGATTCTTCCAAACAGGGGAGGAAGTTTTCTAATGAAGGTTTTAAAGATGATGAAGGAGTTCATGAAAAAGCAAGCACTGAAACTGAACTTTTTATACAAGAAATAACTCCAACTGAAGTCATCCATGAGCAAGAGGGCGTATGAAGGGGAAGCTAGTTGATGAGATTAGTACTGCTGGCAAGAAGAAAGATACTGCTAGTGAAGAAGTTCCTCCAGTTAGTACTGCTGAAGTACACATTAGTACTGCTGGAGAAACGGCTACTTACTCAAGAAGAAGTGCAAAGAAAAGAAAAGATAAGGGTAAAGGTATAATGACAGATGAAGAGCCCAAGAAGAAATCCAAGAAGGAGCTGAGCATAGAAAGATTAAGTTTTCTGAAGCAATTAGGATTGAAGAACAGATGCATGAGGAACAAAGGGCTCAAATTGCTAGAGATGCAGAGATTGCAAGACAATGGGAAGAAGAGGAAAAGAAAAAAGCTATGGATGAAGCTGAGTCTACAAAGAAGATTGACTGGAATGATCCTTCAGTCCTTAGATATCATACTCTCAAAATGAAGCCTAAGTCAATTAATTGCCAAGCTAAAGAACATGGACAAGTAATTTGAAGACCAAGGAATATTTTAAGATCACTGATTTTTAAGGGGATGTCTTACAATGAAATCAGGGCCTATTTTTGAAAAGCTTTGGGATTTCAATCAAAAATTGTGCCTATGGATGCAGAGAAAGCAAGTAAGAAGCAAAAGTCTCCTGAAAAAGAAAGGTCTTCTGAAAAGATTGTGGAAGAAGAGGATGTTGCACAAGAGGAAAGGGAAGAAGTTGTCAAAGAACCAGCAGCAAAGAGGAAGAAGTCTATTCCTAGAAAAACAACTAGGAAGAGACAAAAGTTAGAAGAAGATACTTGATAATGATGTACTCAAGAATTTTGGATATAGTACCACAAGAAGATGCTCCAATAGAAGTTGATTCATTATCACTAGTTTCCTATTGTAGATTGGAAGATACAGTTGTGTGAACAGAGACTTTCATGTAACTACCAAGTTTTCAAGGGGTAGAGGGGGAAAGCATCAAAGAAGTATAATATATCCAAGTGAAATGCTTCAAGATTTTGACAGAAATGGATGTAGAACAATTGTTCTGGGTATTATGGCGAGAGATATAGTTCTTCAGCACATAAGGTATTGATCTTATGCTTTTGGGAGATTTACATAACCTTGTTTGACGCTGATGAGAATTATGAATTGGAAAGACCAACATGAATACAATCTTTGAGCTGGAGATTATTTGATTTCTGTGGTATTCTTATTTTGGTTGATGAACAATGGATTGGCCGAACATATGTTTGACAAGAAAATAAGTAATCCCTTGAGTCAATAGATGTTGTCAAGATGTTTAAGTAAAAGATTGGAGGTAGATCAATGAAAGTTCCCAAAGCGTTTGAAACTCCTTAGATTCCATAAAGGCTCAAGTGCAGAAATGACAAAAGTGTTTGAAAGAATCTCAGCATATATGAAGATTTATTCAGAAGAAACTTGTAGATTTAATAGGACAATCACAAGTTTAGCGGGAGATTGTTGGGAATAAATCTTCATAATGACTTATTACTAGCCTAACATTACTAAAGGAGTTAGTACTGCCAGCACAAAGTTAGTACTGCCAGCACAAAGTTAGTACTGCCAAGGAAACATAATACTGCTAGTTAAAGAAGTTTGTACTGCTAAATGGTCAAAGCTGATGATATGAAAGATAGAAGACATGGAGAGCATTTCGGAATATTTAGTTTTGAATTGTAACTGTTCCTAATAGATAGGCAAGATATATTGTGTAAACAAGGGCTCCTTGTATTTCTATAAAATGGAGATCCCTAGAGTATGATAGTTAGAACTTTTAGAAATTAAAAAAAAACACAGAGAGTGTTTTTGTATAGCTTCAAGGTTGTGACAGTACTTAAAGATACTCGTATTATTTATCCTATTGAAAGCAGTGAGTTTTGTTTATATTGTTTGAGTGTGACTCATTAACTATTTCAGTATAAAATTCTCCTAGAGTATCAAAGTTATGATTCCGCATACACTTTGGTATATTCACAAAGTCTCAATCTTTGTTATTTTGGATTCTTCCAAGGTAACAAACTCTTTATATCATAAAGAACCGATCAAGGCGTGGGATCAACATTTGACATCCATCTGGTACACAAGAAAATTTCATGATGATAGCAAGGCCACAGAATAAACCTATTGCTCAATCCTAAGCAAACAGAGCAAAAACCTCCTTATAATTATGCTTCTTCTATTTGTATCCTTGTGCTACCTCGACTTGGCTTTTGATTCTAAATACTATACCCCTTTCATCTTTCTTATACTATACACCACTTTGTACAATAAGGCCTCTTGCCATAATTGTAGGTCATCTAGTGTCCAAACATTCTGAATCTGAGACTGAAGCATGCTCTTCTGCAATTGCTTTCAAAACCTAGCTTTCATCATCAAGGGCTTGAGCTATTTTTATGGGTTCTTGCTGAGAGAGGAAATAGGAAAATAAGCAGTTCTGGAAATCTTTATGATTTATCCTTCTCTGTTTTTGGATGTAGCTAATCATAGCATGTTCTCCAGAACTCTTCTTTGTCATGCCCTTTGTTTGTACTACTGATCTTGGATCTCCAATTATTTGATCTTTAGGATGAATAGAGTGTACTCTAGTTGAGGGAATAGGACTAACAACAGTTAAAGGTTCCATGTTGTTGAAATCAGACTCTGCACCCATAACTTGATCAGCATAAGGAGAATTGTAAGTGTCCAAATCATCATCATCATAAGCACTGCCAAAAATGCCAGTATTTTGAACTTTAGCAGTATCCTCCAAATCAGGCATGAGAGGATCATCTGGAAAGGATCCACCAAGAGGAACAAATGATGGTCCAGCATCATTAGAAGTTCTTGGTGCACTAGCAGCATTAACTGGTGTGCTAACAGTAGTAAAACTGTTAGTACTATTGGCTTTAGTAACCTTCTCTTAAAGAAGCTCCCTGTTGCATTGTGCTTCAAACTCTTTTCTAACAGCATCTGATTGCTCTGAAGCCTCCTTCTCTTGATCCATCATCTTATCAAGAACATTCTTCAAGGCTTGTTCATTCTCACTTGCTGGTTTTTGTACAGGAGTTTCACCAGCAGCATCATCAGCTGTATCATTTTTATACGATTCATCTGAGCTCTTGTAGCTTGAAGAGATAGAAGACCATAATGGAAACATAATATATTGTTGAGTAGATACATTCTTTTCTTCAGAGGTCTATCATCAACTACGATTTTATTCAAACCTGTATCACCATTAGCTTCTTGGGGACCTGCATTTTTGTTAGTTTGATTCCCTGCAGTAACTGGTTGATAGTTCATAGAATTTGTTAAGGAATCAATATCAAAAAGCCAGTTAGGTCCTTGTCCTGCAACATTTGGTTTATTTCAAGAAAGTTTACAATGCAAATCTCTTTCAACTTTTTCAGGTTTAAAGAATTCAATACTTGAAAGCTTTGCTATTACAAGTACCCTACAAAAACCCTTCTTCAGCCTTCCCATCAAATTTACCTAAAAGGGTCTAGGGTATTTAGAATAGTAACAGGACATCCAAAAGGTCTCATGAAACTTAAGCAGTGGTGGCAGGCTAATTATAAGTTCATGGGTGTCTTGTTAATTAGGCTTGTCACTAAAAACTCTATTAGAACATAACAAACAGTATACTGCTTCAGCCCAAAATACAGTAGGTAGACGTGTATCTGCTAAGCATAGTCCAAGCTCGCTCAATCAGAGTCCTGTTCTTTCTCTCAGCAGCTTTATTTTGTTGTGGAGTTCTGGCAACACTAAATTCCCTTTTTATCCCTTTTAATCCATAGAATTCATTCATTTCCCTATTTTTGAATTATGTCTCATTATCACACCTGATTACTTTAACCTTATGGTTTAATTGGTTTTCTATTTTTGTTATAAATCTCTTAAGAATCCTACTAGTCTCATCCTTAGAGGCTAAGAAGAAAACCCAGCTAAACCTGCTAAAGTCATCAGTTACTACAATGCAATATGTCTTATGGTTGAGTACTCATAACATATGTTAGACCTAATAGACCATATGCAACCATCTGTAAGGGTTGGCTATAGAGCCAATAAGTAGGCCTTACAGGAGGCTTTGTGTTGCATTCCCTTCTGATAACAACACAATTATGTCATTTTTCAAAAATCTTTGAAAGAAGACTCTTACAAGGTTTCCTCATCACAATAGTTTATACAGTGTTTAAAAGTTCACATGACCTAGCCTCCTATGCCATAATTTAGACTCATCAATTGTGGCTTTTGAAAATAAACAAGTTAAATCTCAAGAAGGAACAACATTCTTTAAATCAAAGACATATTGCTTTGCCTGGGAACTCTAAGCAGTACTTGGCTTGCATCAAGTAGCTTAAAATCAAGACACAAAACAAGACATTCAGTTTCAGTGAAAAGAACACTGTTTTTCTTGTCACACATTTGTGAGACAAAGAAAAGATTAAACTTTAGTTTTTTGACAAAAAACACATCTTCAAAGTCTAACTTATCTGTTCTTATCTTTCCTTTTCCTGTTATCTTACCACCTCTAGCACTTCCATCAAAGGCAACAAAACCTTCATCAATGTCTTGATAGTCAATAAGGAAGTCTTTGTTCCCTGTCATGTGCCTGGAACAATCCCACTGTTAAATAAATCTTGTTCTTCAAAGCTTGTTGTGGAATTTCCCTACACAAACGTAAGAGAATCATGTCCTCTTGGGGAAAACCAAGCCACTACTGACTTGAGTCCCTGCCTTGTGGATCAAATAATTTACTCTTTTTGAGACCAACATGATCACACAATTGTTCTTTGGAGACACATTATTTGAAACGAGGACCTGAAATTACTTGGGTATGTGAGGATCAAATGAAACTTAAATACCCTCATCTCTTTAGTGCTAGTGATAGTTAAATTTTGGGACGAAATTTCTTTTAAGAGGGGTAGAATGTAACCCTTGTGGATTTTCTAGTTTCTGATGTCCTAATTAGTCCTTTGGCTTTTTATTATTTTCTATTCCAGTTAGATTAATTTTCAGGATTTTCAGTACTCAATCTATTATGTATTTAATCATTTATGTTAATATTCTCTTAAGTTATCTCATTATAGATGATTATATTTATATTTGATCAATCTCTAGGGAGTTTTCCTAGAAACGGCTTAAAATGTAAAGCAACGCGTCCTGACATGTCCGTTAATGGTCAATACTAAATTTAAAGCAATTTAACTTATTTACCCATAGTGTAAATAGTTAAAGTTCATCTAAAAACATTTTTACACTCATTAAAAATACTAGGAAACTTCGGGTCACATTTTAAATCACGAGATTTGACCATTTAAGGATCTGACAAGTGACAAAATGCAACTAGGATCCCCTTGGATTCCTAGCCGGTTTCGAGTCTCAGTAAGGAGCAAGGAGGCACCATTTTAGCATTATTGTCCCCAACCTAGTACTAAGCATTTGTTTTATATGATTTCACACACACACTTTCATTTATATTCACACACATTAAAATTTCTATTCTCTCTTTCTCTCTTGCTTGTTTCGGACGCACCATAACACATACAAACACATAGTTTTTCCAACTTTGATAAAAAAAACATAGGAGTGTGGGTATTTCCTGGTTGATTCCAATAGGCGTGGGTTCATTAAAACAACGTTTAGGTTGTCGGTCTAGTGTTTAATCTCATTTTCAAAACCCTCTTTGTAGGTCATTTATTTCTCAAATATTTTTGTACTTTTATTTATATTATGATAGATAGATAATAGTTGTACGGTCCGTTTGTTAAAAATCGTAAGCTTAAAATTTACAAATAAAAATAAAGGGGTGTTTGTTCGGTTTGATGTAGGAAAAAGGGGAACAAGGAAAGACCATTTTATTATGATGGTTATGATGGTTGAATAGCAATTATATACTATATAGCTTAATACTTATCTAGCTTATTTAAAAAGCCTTATATAGCTTATTTAGAAAAAACCTTATATAGCTTATTCAGGGCTTATTTGTATTTGGTTGTAACACCCGCATTTTCGCGACAGCGCAGCGGAACATATATGGGTGTTACTTCCTAGCACAATCATACATAATTCATAAAGGACGACCCAAAAGAGACATTATAATAACATTGGTCCCAAAATAACAAGTTTGAACAATATCCCATATTCAACCTATGGTTAAACCATAGTACCATAAAAGTCACCCATCATAAGGTTAAGTTTCACAAAATACCAAATTGTATCATAAACATTTTAACATGGGGATATTTAGAAGTTCAAACAAAAACCACGCAAGACCATCCTCGTGAGCTCTAAGTCATCCATCATCCTTGATTACCTTAGATAAAACATACTAAAAAGTCAACGAAACCTTGAGTGAATTCATAGAATTTTCATAAACCATAATATGAACACAAGTTTTATTTTATACATCATCCTATAACAATGTTGATCAAACAAGTTATATAAATATTTGCACTGAGCTCATGACACCGCAAGCGTTAACATCAACCACATATGTAATAAATTACCATATGAAATAAAAAAAATTCTTTGCCCCCACACGAGGTATCATCGCTAATATACCTCATTTCTCTAATCACAAATCGTCCGTTCAAGGGTGTTCCCACAATGGATCCAGACCCCGGACGGGGGATGTCAACCCGTTACATACAATCCAACTAAGTTGGCTTTGTAGTTTTTGGCAAACTACCATCCATCAACGGATTTGATGTTCCTTTACCAGTAGCCGTTTGCTCTGGGATAGATAAATCATCATTAAGATCTGTTGAGTTAATTACCATAACATTTTTTGGTAAACTACAACATCACGGATTTGATTAGTCTTTACCAAATACCGTTTGTGTTTGGGAACCTAGCTAATGCTCATTTCATAACATGGTACGATGATAAACCATATAGTTTTTTTAGCAAACTATCAGCTATCAACAGATTGAGTAGTCTTTACCAAGAACTGTTTAATCTTGGACTAGCCAACTCTTCACCACAGAAGCAAGGTGATTTGAAAACCCTACAATTTTTGTAATTGTAAGACCATAAACGGATTTAAGATACTTTACCCTCAAGTCGTTTGCTTGTGGACTAGGCCAATTCTTATGCCAGTTTAAGCGATGGTGAATTGCTAACCATTCTGTTTGTTGGTGGGTTAGCCAACACTCAATCCCTTCTCACTTCAACATCTTCTTCTTTTAATTCCTAAATCCAGCAAGTACCTTTTTGATAAATCTTATCAATTCTAATGCCATAGTACTTTCTTCTTCAGACTCCAATTTTAGCTTTAGCATTTGCACCACTATTTCTTTTTTCAAAGGATACTTCTTCTCTATATGCATGTGAATGACTAATCCTTCATCAGTCATCAAAGTGTATACCCCTGAGGCACTGTGCAGCTTCCAACTGACTATTTTCCATTCAAGTTGTGAGTTTCAAAACTCATCTTGTTCATCTGGATTGAACATCACTATCAAATCTCCCCAAAGAACTTTATCAAAACCTTCAGGAATCCTATCTTGATATATGTCCATCACAAGTTTATATATGGCATTTAAGTCTTCTCTGTCAAACACTGAAAGCACTCCTATCAATGTGCTGAAGAATCTCTTTTGACCATTACTTCTTGTTACCACATTCATATTAATCTGTTCTAATCTTTTAGATTCATCAAACTGTGGTTTGGTGCCAAGATTCTCAGACTTCCAGTCAATGATTGGATACTTCTTGTCAAGAATTTCATAGTCTACTTCCTTGTCCTCATCTAGAGCTATTGTCAAGCACAATCTCAGCTCTTCATTCTCTTTCTCAGTGTCAGATGGGTCATCATTAGAAGTATCTTGTTTGAATCTTCTTTTTCTTGACTTCATCTTTTTCCTTGTATTGTGCTTTCTTTTTCTTGTGTTCTCTTCTCCTTGATCCTCCTCCTTGACTTCAACTATATATTCCTGTTTGATCTCTTCTTCTTTGGAGGAATCTTTCTTATTCAGTTTGTTGATCAGTCTATCATCTTCAACAGATCCAATAGCAATGAAATCTTTATCTGACCTTTTTATCTTCTCATACATTGCTTGTATGTCTTCAAACTTCTTACTCTTCAACTCAGAATGTTTGAAGTTCCCTACATGCTTTAAGAAGGTCATCATCTGATTTCTTAATTGATTCTTGGTTGGAGGTCTGTTTCTTATTGCCTCTGATCTTTGTCTAGCAAGGAATTTTCTCTGAGCAGCAATTGTATCATGAAGGAACTTTGCTCTTTCTTCTATTTGTGAACTGCTCTCTTTCTAGCTCTTGAAGCTTCTCAGCAAGGATTCTGTCTGCCTCATTCTTGCCTTATATATCAAAGTTTTAAATGAGACCTTCATTTGTTGCTGCTTCTTCAGCAATTCGTTTCTCTCCTCTTCAGCTTTCCCCCCACTCTTCTTGAATTTATCATGCCACTCTTCATACACTCCAAGCTGTTTGAATTTCTTCACAGCTTGAGGAATATCATCATCTTCACTTTCAGATTCATCCTCCTCTTCAATCTTCTTCTTCCCTTTGTCTTTAGGATCAATCTTTGGAAGAGGTTTTAATTGTGGAAGTTGATCTTGTAGATGTAAGCCTAGGTGTATCATATCTTCAACATCCTTCAACTCTTACACCTTCTCTTTCTTTTAGAAGTAGCTTTTGCTTGACTCAATGTTGAGAAAAAGAGTAGCTTAATTGTTCATCATCACCAAATATAATAGAAGTGTGTGTTTTGACTGGATGTTTGAGAGGCTTGTGTAGCAATTTCTTCTTTAGTTTGATCTTCAGTACCTTTTATTTGCCCAGCAGTACTTTCAACTTTCTCTTCAGTACCTGGTCTTTGCTCTTCAGTACTTTCAAAGATCTCTTCAGTACCCTCATTGTGTTCTTCAATACCTTCAACTTGTTCATCAGTACTAACTTTGGATCCGTCATTACTAACTATTGGCCTGTCAGTACTAACTTTTTCAAAGTCGGTACTAACACCTTCCTTCTAGACTAACCTACATCTTCAGTACTAAGTCTAACTTCATCAATTTCCTTGTCTTCATCCACCATTTCTCTTGTCCTCCCTTCACTTTGAGCATTTTCTGTTTCCATGTGATCAATGTTATCTTCAGGCATTACATCAAACAGAGGATCTCTTTGAACTGATGATTCTCCTTTTTGCAATCTTCGTCCCTTGTTTGGATACAACACTTTGTGCCACCCTATTTTTCCTTGGAGGAGTCTCCTAGGAGTCTTAGCTCAATGAACATATGCTTCAGATATGCTTTTGAAATGTTTGATGACAGGTTAGCTGCTTCTGACTTGTGATCTGAGCCTTCAAGAGTTTAATTTCCTTGGCTGATCTGAAACTGTTTACATAAAGAATACAAAGGATCATAACATTTGGGAGAGTCATGTCATCACAATTCCTGAAAAGGGATGTATCATTGGATGAATGATCTCCAAGATTCTCACCAGTAGGTTCTGGGATTGAATCAGGAATAATAGGAGTGGGTGAAGGTGTTGGGGGAAGGTCTTGGGGAACAGTCGGGCTTATGCTCAATTGGGTACCTCACTAGTGTGACAGGAGATGAGTCATTTGTGCTCATAAGGTATGTCACTTACGAGAGCAAGGGGAGGGTGATGTATGTTCATCAGATAGTCTTTCTGAGAAAACACCCTCATCCTGAGTTGGATGGACCAACATAGTATCAAACAAAGGTGTAACTTTGCCTGAGAAATGTTTGCCCTTCTTAATCATAAAAGAAAAAACTTTACTAGATAAACTATTTACAGGAAAGTGGTCTAAGGGTACATATATATTAGCTAATTGTCTATCTAATAATATAGAAATAAAACGAGGATACATTACAAACTTCTTCTTAGCCTCTAGATGTCTAAGCATACCATCAAAAATTAATTTAGAAAAATTATACTTTTGATTAGTTGTTAAACAAATTACAGCTGTGGCAATATTTGTAGGAATTTGATCCCAAGAGGTACTTTTGGAACTTAAACAATGATTAATTGTGTGAAATAAAAACCTCCATTGGGGTGAAAACAAAGCTTTATTAAATGTTAACACAGTTAAATCCCCTTCATATCCCATAAGCTGAATAGCATCAAAGATAGCTTGATTTGGTAATGAGTCTATCCCATCAGCATCATCAAAAATAAGATCAGTTCGGATTGATGCCTCAGAGATAGACACAGACTTGCCAGCTACGTTGGCAGTTATGTGCCTAACATTGTTGATTGTTTTGGACTTAGCAGACGTCCAAAACTGTTCAACGAATGTGGTCGAAACTACAGGACTTACAGTGAGCGCATGATAAATATAACTTCTCCGAAGAAAATCAATGACTTCATGAAACTCAACATTCCCTTCAGTCTTTTCCAAGTATGCGATCATGTTGTGCTTAGGACAGGACTCAAGAGCAGCCATTGTTGCTTAGAAGAGAGAGATCGTCGTTAAGAGAGATTAGGGCTTGTAAAGTAGAATGTCAGTTAGAGAGATTGCTTGAGTAAGTGTGCAATTGAGATGGATTCTTATAGGTTTATGAGACCTAATTTTAAAGAAAACGTTCCAATTTACACTTTGTACCCTTGGCGGTATTTTTCTCCAATGTCTCTTTAGCGGTACAAACTTTGCCCAGCGGTACTAACTTTGCATGGTCGGTACTAACTTTGTCCAAACAAAGAATGAACAATGTAAGTATCAGGAATGCTTCAGCACCTTCAGTAACTCTTCTCAGTGACTCTCTAAATCTTCTTAAAGCGTTGACAAGCATCACTTCTAGCTAATATGTATCCATACACCAAAAATTTTATACAAACTATTCAACTATACAACACTAACTAGTTGCTAATATTTCTACTAATAGTAGTACTTACTTCTAGAGATAGTTTAAAAGCATACTAAATCTCTAATCTGAAATTGTTTGCTTGAGATGCATACTTCCCTCGACAATAACCATACTCACCAATTTACCTTGCACACATTGTTCCATTGTTACGCATCCCCTTTGTTGTCAAACATGACATAGACATATCTCTTGGTGGGTTGAACCACACCTGCAAATACTCTTTGAATGGTCTATATAATCTCATGTCTTCAAAATGCTTCACAAGAGAATTCTTACTCTTAATCCAAGCACGAACAACTTGAGCAATCTTCTTACTCTTGAACAACGGCCAACTCTTTCTTGTATTGCAAACATGAGATTTCCAAACTGCTTTAGAAGTCGTAAAGTTCACAAACGTATACCCGACATTCAAACTGCTTCAGACTGAACAAAAGGTAGAAAGGTGGAGCATAATGGTTTAGGGGTTTCTTGGAACAAGTTTGATTTGCCATGGTGTGTTTTACCTTTTTCATCCACAGATGACCCACTAAAAATTAGTTCACGTTGAGTAGTGCTCATAACTAGTTATGTGTGTGAGAGAGATGATATGTTCAGGAGATGAGAGGTTTTATAGACAATACCTCATATTGCCTCCCTTTAACCAATGTAGCTTATGGATTTATCATCCCAATTGAAACAACCAAGAACTGAAATCGACTAACATCAAATGCCTTGGTTAGTAGATCAGCTACATTGTCATTAGTGTGGATCTTAAGCACCTGTATGAGTTTCTTCTCATAATCATCTCGTATGAAGTGGTGCCTTATTGCAATATGCTTTGTCTTCGAATGATATACTGGATTCTTTACAATGCAAATGGTGCTTTCATTATCAATGTAGATCTTTGTGTCATCGAAGTTGAAACCATAGTCTAACATTTATTTTGAATCTATAAAACTTGCCACAGCAGCTTGCAGCAGCAACATATTCGGCTTCTGTATAGAAGTGGCCACCAATGGTTTGCTTTTTGCCATTGCCAAGTAAATTGAGTTCTCCTGCAAGAAAGTTGAACAAACCTCCTGTTGCGGATTTTTCCTGTCAAGATTGCTTCCGCATAATCACTATCTGAGTAGATTCCAAGTCAAATGAAGAACTCTTGGGTACCAAAGGCCCCAGTTTAGGTTTGCCCTTTAGGTACCTAAAAATTCTTTTAACGGCACTTAAATGAGAGGTCTTTGGAGTGACTTAAAACCTAGAACAAACACAGACTGCAAACATAATGTCAGGCCTAGAAGCAGTCACATACATTAAAGAGCCAATCTTGACCTATAGTGATGGACATCCAACTCACTGGCTTCCATCTTCTTTGACTTAAAAGGCTTTTGAGTCTCATTTGGTGTAATGGCAGTCTTAACACTTGCAAGTCAAACTTCTTTAGGATTTCTGCAACATATTATACCTGCTAATAAATTATACCATTTGGTTTATGTTTGTCTTGTAGGCAAGAAAGAAAGTGGCTCTCCCATTGAACTCATTAAAATTACTCTTCATCAATGCCTCAACTCATCACACCAAGGATTTCTTTGCTAGACCCAAAGATGATATCATCTACATAGACTTGAACTAGAATGATATCATGTTTGTCCTTCTTTAGGAAGAGAGTTTTGTCAATTGTCCCTCTTCTGTATCCATTCTTCAACAAGAAAGTGGATAAAGTAGCATACTAAGCTCTGGGAGCATGATGGAGCCCATAGAGAGCTTTTACCACTTTGTAGACTTTCTTAGGATATTGGATCTAGGAACCTGGTGGTTGAGATCATATACATCTTCCTTTTATCTTCTTTGCCAAGAGAAAGGCATTTTTCATATCCACTGATAGACTATAAAAGCCCCTGTATACGAGGCAAATGCTAAAAAGATCCTTATGGCTTCAAGCCTAGCCACAGGAGCAAAAACCTCATCATAGTCTATTCCTTCCTCTTGCCTGTGTTCTTGAGCAACTAATCTAGCTTTGTTCCTGACAACCACTCCTCTTTCATCCTTCTTATTTCGGTACACCCACTTTGTATCGATAGCCTTTTTCCCATAAGGCAAATCTACTAGAATCCAAACTTTTTGTATCTCAAACTGCAACAATTCTTCTTGCATAGCATCAACCCAGCTTTCATCTTCAAGAGCTTCTGAAATTTTCTTAGGTTCATGTTGAGATAGAAAACAAGCAAATAAACAATGATGAAAGTCCTTATGATTGTTTCTCCTTTGCTTTTGAACATAACTAACAAAAGCATAAGCTTCAGAACTTTTATTTACTTTGCTTCTTGTTTGTACTGCTGATGTTGGATCTCCTAGATCAGTGTGAAGATGTGGGGATTAATTCTTGATGTGGGAATAGGACCAACATTCACAACAGTTTCCAAATTTGTGAAGTCAGCCTCTGCACCCTCATCATCATAAGATGAATGTGTAAAGATACCATCAGTAGTATCTTGATGAATATCTTCCAGTGGAGGTATTTCAGAGTCATCTTCTTGGGAATTGGATGTGTCAGAAAGAGATAGTCCCTCATTAGGACTGGCAGTACTAACTGGTATGCTAACAGTATTTACAGGTTCGTACGTCTAGCTTTAGCTGTTGTGCTAACAGTACTAAAAATGTTAGTACTGCTAGACTTAGCAGCTCCTGCCTGAGTAAAAAAAACCCCCCCCCCAAGTCTCAGTTTTTGTTCATGATTCTTCCTGAGGAGCTTCAGCTTCCTCATTAGCTTCTTTTCTGACTTTGAAGTCTTCAAGATCATCCAGAAAGACTTGTTCTTCCTCTCTTGGACCTCCTCTTTTATTATTTGATTTTGAAGCAGATGTGTTTATGGAAGAATAGGAATGCCATATTGGCAGTTCAAAGCAGTCTTGAGCAGATTCATCTTCTTTTTCAGAATCCCCTGCATCAATTTTGTCTTTTGTGCCTGTATTTTGGTTAGATTCTTGTTGACCTACATAAAGGTTAGCTTGATTCTCTGATCTAACAGAATGATAGTTCATAGAATCAGTCAAATAATCAAGGTCAAAAAGCCAAGTTGGTCCTTTCCCTGCAACATTGGGTTTGTTCTCTAAGAAGTTTATGTGCAGGTTTTCTTCAACTCTTTTGGTAACTAAATTGTATACTCTAAAAGCTTTGCTTTGTAAAGAATACCCAACCAAAAATCCCTCATCAGATTTTCTAGCAAACTTTTGGGGGGGGGGCCACCATAAAAGTGGTCTATGGTGTTCAAGATGGTCACATGGCACCCAAAAGGTCTTATATAAACTTTATAATTGGTGTCTTGACCTGTTAAAAGTTCATAGGTGTCTATATTATGAGGCTGGTCACTTATTACCCTGTTAGAACATAAAGGCAAGTACTAACTGCTTCAGCTTAAAAAGTGTTAGGTAAAAATGAATCTGCAAGCATGGTCCTTGCTGCCTCAATAAGGGTCCTGTTCTTTCTCTCAGCAACTCCATTTTGTTGTGGAGTTCTGGCATTGTTGTATTCCCTCTTGATCCCTTTTAACCCACAGAATTCAATAATATCCCTGTTTTAAATTCATGTTTACATTATACATTATTAGTTTTAACTTTTGATTCAATTGGTTCTCTATTTTCGTCTTATAAAGTCCTTAAGGGTTGACACTAGTTTTCATCCTTAGTTTTTAAGATAAAATGTCCAACTAAATCTGCTAAAAATCATCAGTGATTAACCAAAAATAGGTCTTTTGGTTTATACTCCTGACAGATGTAGGTCCAGAGAGTCCATATGAAAAAGTTGTGGGTGTGGCTAATAGAGCTAACTAATCTGGGGCCCCTTTTTAACCCCCAAAAAATAAAGGGTTTTTTTTTTTTAAAAAGGGGGGCCTTTTTTTTTTTTTTGGGTTGTGGCTTTCCTTTCTGACAAGCAACCACCATGTGTGGTCATTTTAGAAAAAGTTTGTAGGTAAACCTCTGACAAGGTTTCCCTTCACAAGTCTGTTTAGGTTTTTGAAATTAACATGACCCAACCTCCTATGCCACTTGTTAGATTCATCAGTTATAGCCTTTGCAATTAAACAAGCCAAACCTCCTAAAGGAACAATGTTCTCTAAATTGAAACCGTAACATATGTTTTGTCTGGGACTTAAGTAATATTTGATTTTCATCAGGTAACTTAAAATCAGGAGACAAAACAAGACATTCAGAGTCAGTAAACAGAACCTTGTTCTTTTTGTCACACATTTGTGACACAGAAAAGAGATTGAAATGTTGAAGTTCTTTCACAAAGCTTACATCCTCAAAATCTAACTTACCAGTTTTTATTTTCCCTTTACCAGTAATATAGCCTTTACTACCTCCAAAGGCAACAGGGCCACCATTAAAGTCTTGAAAGTCAGCAAGGTAAGCCTTGTTCCCTGTCATGTGCCTGGATTCATCACTATCAATATTCCTTTATTCTTTAGAGTTCTATGTGGATTATCCTGCACATTTAAAAGAAAGAGATTAGACTCTCTTAGGGACCCAAGCCTGTTTGGGCTTGAGTCTGCCTAGTGGATCTTTGAAAGTTGAATAATTTCTAAGACTAGATCCACCATTGTATTTGGAGAGAATATTATTGTTGTATCCTGGTGTTCTCTATTTACAACCTGCTGAGGACTTAACAGCAGTGTCCATTTTCCCACAAACAGTACTAACTTCTTTTACCTTAGCAGTATAAAACTTTTTGGTTTGAAAAATTTGTTCTTAGTACTGTTGTTCTTTTGAAAGGCCTTGATGATGGTGAATGAGTTTTGTGAAAAACATTTGCTGGTCTAACACCATTCACAATGGGCTTAACAGTATTAACTTTCAGAGCAGTGCTAGTTAGTACTGTCTGTCTGTTAACATAAAAAATTTTTTTTTTTTTTTTTGGGGTCTTTTTTAAAAAGGGGGGCACGGGTATTTTTTAACTGTAATAAAAAAAATTTTTTTTTTTTAGTATGGGGCTTAAGCTTTTTGCAGTATTAAACTGATTATTTTAGTTTATTGTTTGTACATATATTAAACTAAATGCTAATGGTACAAATTGATTTTGTTTATTTACCCTTTGAACATTGTTCCATGTTTGTTTCCTCTCCCTTGCACCATTACCCTTAGACATATTTTGTTTGTTTATTTCAACTTGTTTAGCCAATTTTACATGATAATCACAATCTCTTATTAAATGACTAAAACTTCCACAAACAAAACATTCTCTTTCAGTAAACCCATTCCCCAACTCTTTGTTGTTATGTGTAGACTGATTCTTAACATTTTCCCTAGGTGTATTTACTTGCTTGTTAGCAAAACTAGGTGTTTCAAGTCCTTTAGATTGCACAGACACATACTCATCATCACTATCTGATTCATACTCCTCAATGATAGGAACATCAGACCAAACCTTAGGTTGAACTTCTATATTTGATTCATTGACAACTGGTTCAGACACTAATTCAGAAGGTTCTGTACTAATGTTAGAACCACAGGTATCAAGTTCAGTTGTTTGGGATTCAGATTCACTTGGTTGAGTCTTTTCTGGACCATATGTATATTGTGAGTCATCTATTTCAATATCAGGTCCAGAGGGCAGATAATTCCCTGTCATGGGTGGGGGTACTGCTTGCATTTCACATGTTTTACCAAGCCTTTTATGCAAAGGTAGATTTTCAAAATCACTTTCATTGCTCTTAAAGGAACTTGCAACTTCATTTTCATAACTTAAAATCCCACTATATCTGTAATCACCTACCACGAGACCAAAATTTATCATAGGCAATCATATGATATTTATAATTTTTACCAAGATTTTTGATGAAATGATTCCATTTGTCTTCTATTACTTCTTAATCATCTTTTTCTTTTGAGCTTTAGCCAACGATTTCTTATGGTTTTTAGAACATCTGTTTTATCATCTAAATCTATTTTCATAAATTTGATTATTTGTTGCATACCAATGTTGGACCGTGTTGTATGGGGAACATAACTGTGCTTCAACTTTCTTAAGACCTTGAGTATAGCCCCCTTTATTTCTACGCTTGCATCTCTAAGGTGCTCCTCTGAGGCATCATATAGTCGTTTAAGGTTTGTATTAAGAATCTATACACTCATTTTGAACCAGGAAGGTACCTGTGTGTCTGATCCTGAGCTGTTGCTAGCCATGAAAGCATAATTTTCATCATCTTCTGAATGAGTTGTCCAGTCAACACATTCTCCATCAACTGTCACCAATGCTTGATTTAGGACTCTTCTTTCTTCCAGTTCTGCTCCTCATCTTTATTTCCAGGATTCCATCCATTCCCTCCTTCTGTTATCTTCTTTGTTCTTACACTCTCTTGCAAATGCCCTGTTTGTGGCAGTGTAGCATTCCACTTTGGTTTTATAAAACCGATAGGTTCTTTTGCAGTTAAACTGTAGCTTTCTCTACCAAGTCTTCTTGTAGAATTCTTCATTCTTCATGGAGATCTTTGCCACTTGCACATTTTAGTCCATCTTTCTCACGGTCATATTCATCAATCCTGCGTCTAAGTCCTCATGTTTAACCCAGTTGAGGACAACTTGATTGACTTGCAAGCAAGGAATATGATGATGTTTGTTCATGCTTTGAATTATGGACCAGAAGTTTGGAAACACCATAAGCGGTACTAACATCATTAGTACTGCTGGTGTTTTCAGAAACAAATGCTACATTTGCAGTTGGAAGATGATGAAGTAGTGCCTTTTACATAATTTTCAAAGACTCTTAGTTTGTTGTTAAAGTCATCAAAACTGAGGATGTCCATACATGGTTTGTTCCTCAAAAATTAAGGAAACTTGTAACCATGCAGAAGGTAGAGATCTTAGAAATTTCTGATTTGCATCTTCAGTAGATACACCTGCTCCATGAATCTCTAACTGACTGAGAAGACTTTGGAATCTCTCATAGCCTTTGTGAATCCCATCTGTGTTGGATACAGTGAATCCTTCAAACTGTTGCTTCAAGATGTACTTCTGCATCTTTTTGGATTCATCATTTCCACCAAATCTGGATTTGATGGCATTCCACATCTCTTTTGCATCAGTCATCTTATGGAATTTAGCTAGATGATCTTCTGGTATGGCCATTAGCAAGGTGGTCCTAGCTTTTCTTTCTCTTTCTCTGGCCACTATTTCTTCTGCTGTTTTAGGAGGCAAAATTTTAATTTGTCCTGTTGTATCAGTTGTGACTGACACAGGACCATTCCCATTTTGGATAACCTCCCAAATTGGATAGTCTGTATGAGCCAAATAGTGTTCCATCTTCATAGCCCATATATCATATTCTCCCTTTTTGAGAATAGGCAGCTTGATGGTTGAGACTGTATGAGGAGTTTGTTGTGTTGGTGTTTGTTGTGTTGATGGTGGAGGTGGTGGTGGTGGATTCTCATCTTGTGTTCCAGACATGTTTAGTTTTGTTGGTTGGAGATGAATAACTGGTTTTATCTGTTCTTCTTATTCAGAGTTTCTCAAAGCTCTGATACCACTTGAAGGTCCTATTAAACTGAATGGATCTTTGCAGCCTATAAAGGATGATAGCCAAGATGTATAAATACAAATGACTATGTAGAAACAATGACTATGAATACTATTATAGGTTAATGCGGAATCTTAACACAGGTACTAAGAAGAACAATGAACAACTGAATAACAACTTTATTAATGTGTTCTTGAGGATTACAGATTGCTAACTATGATATTGTATATGATTTGCTAAGCTTGTGTATTCGTCTGTGATCCTCTATGTAACTATGCCAAAAGTGATCCTTTTATATACTAAGGATAACCCTAATAGGCTTACATATCTTTTTCTAAAATATCTCATAAATATCTTTTAAATATCTTCTCAACGGTACTAACTTTCTACTAACCGGTACTTAACTATCTAACTTGTACTTAATACTTTTGTGCTAGCGTACTAAGTATAACTGTCAGTACTAACTATTTGTACTGTCGGTACTAAGTTAAGAAAACATTAATCCTAACACATATGTTAGTGAAAAAGGAGTATCCTCATTTCTAGATTTGATCATTGTATGGTGTGCCTAGAGGACATGGGAAATTTCTTCCATCTAATTCTTGCTTTTTGCGTCTAGCCTGGCCTTGATCCTTTCCCCTAAGCTTTGGTTTGCTCTTTCTACTAACCCATTTGCTTGCGGATGCTTTACAGAAATAAAGCATTGGCGGATACACAACTTTTCACACCACTCTTTGAACGAATTGTCTCGGAATTGTTTTCCATTGTCAGAGATTATTTCTCCTGGAAGTCTGAATCTGCAAACTATATTGTCCCATACAAATTTTTTCACTCGGTTGCCTGTTATGGTTGAAACTGGCTTTGCTTCAATCCACTTTGTGAAGTAGTCAAAATGGGGGCTTTTTTTTTTTTTTTTGAAACTTTTATCAAGAATTTGACTTTACTAAGACCTTCCGGGAAAGGTTCGGCTATGTCAATTCCCCATTTGTAGAATGGCCATAGGGATGTGATTGGGTTCAAATTTTGCTGCAGATTTCTTGGGACAGGTTTGTGAACCTGGCAGTCTTGACATGCCCTTATCAGTGCCCTTGCATCCTTGTGCATAGTAGGCCAATAGTATCCGGTTCGCAAGGCTTTAGCTACTACGGACCTCGTGTCTGCGTGCATACTACAAGATCCTTCATGTATCTCTCTTAGGACTTAATTTGCTTGGAGCGGCCTGACACACCGTAGCCATGGTCTGAGAAATGATTTTTTGTATAGAACCCCATTGATCATGGCGAACCGCTGTGACTTACGCCGCACCGCTCTTGCCTTATTCACCTCTGCTGGAAGAGTTTCTTCTGTAAAGTATTCGTAAATCGGGGTCATCCATGTGTTCCCCTCTTCTTCCACTACTGCCAACACTTCCAACTCGTTTATTGACTTATCTTTTAGTTCTTCAACCAACACTTGTTTGCTTAGGTGTGCGAAGCTAGTGGATGCTATTTTGCTTAGCGCATCGGCTTTTTTGTTTTCACTTCTGGGAACTTGTTTGATTGAGAACATCCTGAAACCATTGGTGAGTGTCCTTACTTTTTCCAAATACCAAATCATATCTGCCTCCTTTGCTATGTAGGTTCCGTTGACTTGGTTAGCCACTAACCTAGAATCCACATTTGCCTGAAGGTTCTTTACACCCATCTCTTCCGCTATTCTTAATCCTGCAATCAAAGCTTCGTATTCAGCCTCATTGTTGGTTGCTTCAAACCTGAACCTTAGGGAGTAGGTGAATTATGCTCCTTCTGGATTTGTGAGTATTAGTCCTGCTCTAGAGCCATCCGCACAGGACGACCCGTCCTTATGATCAAATCACCATGTTCCGGAGTTCTTCTTTGACCTCCATGGCAGTGTCCGGATCATCCTCTTCCGGACGTTCAGCTATGAAGTCCGCTAGGATTTGTCCCTTAACAGATACTCTTGGTCTATAGTGTATGGCGTATTCTCCCAACTCTATACTCTATTTTTGTAGCCTTCCTGCCACTTCTGGTTTTGATAATACTTGCTTTATGGGCTAATCTGTGACTACTATAATTGGGTTTGCTTGGATGTATCTTTTCAGACGCTTGCTGGCGTGCACCAGTGCTAAAACCAATTTTTCCATTGATGTGTAATTCACTTTCAAGCCTCTTAGAGCGCGGCTAACAAAAGTAATTGGCATTTTCTTAGCTTCCCTCTCAGTCATTAAGACTGCACTTACGACTTCTTTTGATGCCGCCAGGTAGACAATGAGTTCTTTTTTTCTGGTGCGGTACGTGTATGAAGTTCTGCTATGAGCTGCTGCATTTCACCTGAAAACTACAAAACAATAGAAAATATCTCATTTTCGAGTGTTAGTGAGACATTTGCAGGTATTTTAGGGGGTATTTTGCCACCAAAAAGTATTAAATATTTGATGTTATCAAATATCCTCCCACTTGACTTCTGCTTGCCCTCAAGTAGAACCTGTTAAAACATTTCATTAAAAGATTTCTCGAGAATAACTTCAAGGAATGAATTTATAAAACTCTTATGCTAGAAAACATCAAAGCCGAACACCTCACGAAAAAAGGATAAAAAGTCACTCAACTCTCCACTAGTCTAGTTTTCATTTCAGGGTGGTCGCTCAATTGCATAGTTATAGCATGTATTCTATCATAAGCTTAGAAAGTACATAAACTTGTAAATAATTCTCAAAGGCAACAAGGGTATTATGGTTTAAAGGGTGATTAAGGGTTAGGATAGACATGGGATACACATTTAATGGTTGATAATGTTAAAAACACAAAACAAATAGTCTAAAATAATCTAAGGTTGTCATAACTAGCTACTGTCCATCCATGGGTCCAAGAGTCAAAGTCTGAAAATCTGATCTTCAATAATGGGCTACTAGCTCCATTCTTCATAAGTTTTGGTGTAATAATGGGCTACTAGCTCCATTTTACAGAGATGTTTTGGTGCAATTATGGGCTACTAGCTCTATTTTTTATTTTTTATTTTTGCACCATCTTTACATTTTTAGCACATGGGTGGCCTTTTTGTTGCATCCTTCTTTTTTTCATATGCAAATGCTACAGGGGTTTATATCTTTAATTATTGACCCTGTAATATTTGATATTATAAGTACAACATCCCCCCACTTAAGATAAACAATGTCGAAAGTGGTAAACTTAGGGGGTCTTAAATTTTATTTAAAAGGGGGGGGATCTAACTAATTGGTCTTCTACGAAAGTATATAATTCTCGTTCACATTCCCTTGAAACATAGACTTAAATAGCCAGAGATTTCAACACAAAAAAAATTAAGACTACAGGGTAGGCTAAGGTAAAATGGTGAAACGAAACATATAGAGTGGGTTGAAAACATAGATTGGCTCAACATGGGTGATCTAGGGGTATCTTGCACTAAATAATTAGTGCAACAGAAAGGTTTATCATGGGAGGTCGACAAGTTAGTGTAACAAGTCGATAAACACACATATATAGGCTATTTGGGTGATTTCTTAAGTGTTGCCTTCTTGAACTATCTATTTCTGCTAATCAATTAGGTCTTGAAATAATGTACATGCCAAGTTCTAAAGTCTACATTACTACCGACACATTCAATATTTTGGTGGATTTTTTTGAATAATATGATGGAAACGGAATATTAAGCTTAAATCTTACCAAGTAATAATAAAGGATAATGCGCATTCGGCAAACATTAATTCTAGTTTATTTAAGAAAAATTTGTCAAAAATTTAAAATTGGCATAAATTTTAAAGAAAACTAGAAAATTTGAAGGCAGGATCAAGTGTTTAAAATTGTTTCTTATGTCTTTTCCTCCCCTCAACTAGAATAATACAAAGTCCCTTTTATATTTAAAAATAGAAGAAAAAGATATAAGAAAAACTTCCCTCGTGGTAACGTGTGAACGATATGTCTATCAAATGAAGGAACTAAAGGAGATGATTGGATTAGTCCAATCAAAGAAAGCCCAGTAATGTTAATGGGTAAACCATATTTCTCTACACATGTGGTTACGGCGCAACACTAAATGCGCTTACGCCGTAACATTGGTCTGATCAAGAATTCCTCCAAACACAACTGTTAGTAGCAACAATAATAGATAAAAGTGATAAACTCCTAAGAATTCAAATTATTACAGACATAAAGGTAAATAGTATCAAATTGTTCTTGGTTTAAATAAAAATGAAGAATCAGTCTTCGTTCATGTCATCCTGGTTGCGAGAGGTGGAAGGATGAGCGTCATCAAACATTCTAAATTGGATGCTGAAGGGAAGGAGACAGTAGAGTAACCAGGAGTGCCAGACATGAAGTTCACACCCTGCTGAACCCCAAGATCAGGAATGTCCGAAACATAAGAATAGCGGGTTCCATCATAACGGGTGTGATCGATGTGGTGATGAGCTAGAAGATGTGAAAGGTGATCGGTGTTCTAAGAAATGAACCTTTCTTGCTAAGTTCGCCACTGTCCAAACTCTCCATAGAACTGGTCATATGGCTCAGACATTCCTGATACAACATAAGTGAGCTCATTGACGTCGTTTACTATCTCTTCTAAAGTATTTCTCACATAGCTCTAAAGCTAATTGGCATTGGACATGTTGGGGTGGCGTCTAACTCCCCCAATCTCAGCCTGTTCGGCTCCATCATCATCGTCCCCAGCAACCTCAGGGATCTCAACAACCATCTCACCAATACCCAGACCATTGTACCTGCATATGCCCAGATCGACCAACTTGGCTACACTCATAAAAGAGGTCTCAGGTCCCAATGTAACACTCATCAAAGCTCCCAATGTCATTAAACCATAATAGCTAGCAATCCTCTCAATCAAATGTTCCCCCACAATTGGGCTTTTCCTCTTAGACCCCTTTGCCTTATCATACAAAAACTTGGCCATATGCCAAGGAACATCAACATTGAATCCTCTATCCATGCTATGTAACAGAAATAGGTCATCTAGAGTGACCTTCTATTTCCCACTGTGTCTACTTGCAATAAACAATGTGAGCAAACGGTGCACCAAATGGCGGATGGGATTTCGGATTGAGGTGTATGATGGTAGGTGTCGGGTGTCATAGTTAGCATGGGTGGTGATGTTGAGAACATATGGGGTGGGGCCGTAGTTGATGGACCTGCTCTTGTAACATGAATCATAAAAAGTTTCAAACAAGTTGTTATTCATCTCTTGATGTGTATACAGACCAAGAGCCTGAATGAACTGTCTCATGGTCATGCTCCTCCTTTCCCCACCAAGCTGAAAAACCATTGTATCCGTTGTATCAACTCCTCAATGTGATCTCTGAAGGTAAAAACTTATAACAGAAATTCCATGAATACTCCCAACAACTGCTCCTTAATCCTAAGCACCTTATTCCAAAGCTTAAGAAGTTAAAGCGCTATCAATCTTGTTCATAGCTGACATGCAAAATTGGGTTGAGTTTTGGGAGAGCTATTCTTCGGGAGAAGGGGCTCTAAATTTCCTCAAAGTCAAGCCCCTTAAGGGACTGAATTCTTGATCGAATTTATGAAAACTTCTTCTAATTCTTTTCGACCTGTTCACTAGAGAAGTTACGTTGTTGAATTTTAGCCATTTCACTCTGTAATTAAATACTATAGAGTTTTCAAATGGTGCAATTGTATAGAAAACCTCCTGCAATAAGGTGTTCAGGAGGTTGTTACGGCGTAACCCAATAATTGTTGCGCCGTAACCCTATTAGTTGTACCTTAATTTGATCCCTGTTACGGCGTAACCATTCCCATAGTGCCGTAACCCAATTAGCTACGGCTAATAATAACCCAATTACGCTGTAAACCTTTTGTATATTCATACCACGATTTGTGTAAATCATTGATTTAGACAAGGTAAAACAACAATTTATGCCCGATAAATAGATTACGGCGTAACCAAAAACATTGTTACGCCGCAACCACTGCCAAAACCCTATTTTACCTATTGCTTACGGCGTAAAACAGTGCATGCCAAAAAAAATTATGGGACAAGTCGAATTCATAACATTTAAGAATTGTATTACTTATTTTGAATAGCCTAAATTCTAGATTCTAACATGTTTATAACGGGCAATTAATCACTATAAACCATAATATAATCCAAAGATTATTGTCAAACAATAATCATGAGATTATGAATCAAATGATAATAATAATAATGATGATTACCTGCTATGACTGAGGATTAGGAGTGAGAAGATTCAAAGATTAGAGAGATTTACAAGTGTGTGTTTGAGAAAGAAACTGTCATGACTCGTTTAGAATTGGTTTTATGTTTCTGTTTCAGTTATTACGGCGTTACGCCGTAACGTAAGCTAAACCATGTTTGTATTATGATGATTACCTGACATGAACTTTTTATTTTACCAAGACAACAATTTTATTATTATTGCGGAAAGTAAAACCTTAACGGGTTGTCTCCCGATTAGCACTTTTGTTTAAGTAGTCGTTAAGTTCGACTTTATTCACAGCTTCATTGATTAGTTGAATTCTTGTATCCTGTATCATTTACTCAGAAAATATGATTAGAAATATTATGAAGCCTTAAGTCATTGAATTAATTACTCCCCGGCAGCGGCGCCAAAAACTTGATGCATATTTTTTTTTAAATATATTTGTATCAAGTTTGAAATTTATAAAACTCGATCTACCTAACGACGCACTAACGGGAAGAGAATCCGATCGTGGGTAGTATAGAATGGTAAATCCGAGGTCGTCCCAAGTGCTAAGGTGTAATTAGTTTTAATTTGAAATGTCACGTTTCGAAAATGGATTTTGAGATGGTTTGAATGATATTAGATTAAACATAAGCCATCTTTGAATCAAGAATCAAAACAACAAATAATCAAAAACAAAAACCTCCTTTTTTTTTTTCGAAATCAATAAAAAAATACAAACCAAATCAATACATCAATCTTGTAGGCTCTGATACCAATTGTAGGATCCCTAGATCATTCCATGTATGAAGCACAAGATCAATGGCACAAAGATTAAAACAATGAATAACTTTTGATTGAAATGAAACAAAGAGTGGCTACCAAACTCTAAAAGATGAAAAATATAAAATGAAGTAGCTATAATGTCTAACCTAATTTTGACTAAGACTAGGTCTATTTATACTAATAAGGATTTGCCTTTGAGGGCTTTCTTTTTGAGCTTTTTACATCTTGGCCCTTATACATAATAAACATTAAATAACATAGTCTTTCGAGCTAGACTTTTGTCTTGTAACTTCGAGTGACCGAAGCTTCTTTGTTTGGGTCCATTTAGGTGAACCTAACAATCTCCCCCTAGATGAGGTCATGAGAAGTTCACTCGACCTTGTCTCTTTAGCTCGATGTTGATGGGGTACTTCACTTGTTGTGCTTTGGTAATTCAAACGTTAACACCTTGATCATGATCTTCAGAATTTGATGTGATGACTTGATCTTGATCTTTGACTTGTTTAAGCTTTACTTCTTTGAATTACTTTGTGATCTCCTTTCACTTAGACTTTGCCATACGCTGATCTTTAGTCTCACATGCTCATATCTGTTGGAATCTTTGAAAGCTTTGATGATGTCTCTTCTTCCAATCATTGTAACTTTTAGAATTTGAAGAAGACATTGATTCTCAGAGATTGTGCGGAAGCCTTGTATGAAAACTTTCTTGATTACTTCAGATACTGTGGTATGGATATGAGCATGTGTCTTGCATCGGAAACTTTGAGTCGTCATTGCTTGATATAAAGTAGTCACCAACAAAAACATTTTGTTTATGTAAAAATCCACTTAATGTGTTCTAGAAAAAACATTTTGTGAACACACAAAGGTTTTATATTTTGAAGGGACCGAGTATAGACGATACTCAATCTGGTCGGTTACGTTAAAAAAAAATAAAAAAAAAAAAAAAATAAATAACCTCTGATTTCCGTGAGGATCAATGATTACAGTTGAAGACTGCACCTGTGAAGATAGATTCGTTAATAGAACCTTCTTGACGGTTTTTAGGACGTGACAAGCTAGTTCCTCTAATACCTATAGTATCAGATTCCCTATGTTCGCCGTTCTCTAGCCAGATGTCGAAGACTATCCACTATAAGTATTTCTACTAATAGAATGGTTAAAGAGTGAGTAGTTCAGTTTCTTTCTGCTGACTATAACGACAATTCTTTTTTTCAGCGTTTTACTTCTTATACAATTAAGAAACGTAGATGCCTGTGGCACAAAAAATGATTTGAAAAACATGGATGTGCTTATAAATTTGTTGTGGGGGGGGGGGGGGCCCCCACCCCCACAACACGAAAGTTTAAATCAGATTGCTTCTGATGATGTTTTGAATTAATATCCCAAAATATGATAGTGCATTCGGGGTTTTACCAATACTTGTACAAAGTACATATATGAAATCCACTTCACTTGTGGGCGCAGTCCGAAGACAGGCATGAGCATTCATACGAATACCCTGGTGGTAAAAATCATCTCTTTCCTCAGCATTCCATGAGTTTCACTTTCACGAACATGAAAACATAAGATTCTCTTGTCATTATCAAGATAAGTGTGTATAACAAAACTTTGGTACCTTGAACATTTTTGATCATTATCTAAACAACTTATTGATCCACCCTACACTTGTGCGTTGAAATCGAAAGACTGTTTAGCACATGCATGGATGGGGACTTTAGCATTTTAGAATCCAATCGAATCATTAATTTATCCGTTTGACATGTTTAAGTCACTTTCTCTCCCCCGATCAAAGTATGAAACTTGTGAATGGTCTTAGATCTTGAATGGGACTTAAAAATGTATCAATCTCCCCCTCAAAAGTATGAGGTGTGGTTAAAATTTTGCACAAATATCAGTGAGCATTTGATTACAAGACCTTTTGAATACCTAGACTAGATGTATTCTGACAATCTCTCTTGAAGTTGTATGCGGTTGGTTGTGTCAATCTTGACAGCAATAGATTCAGCAACAGTACGTCCTTTTGACCTGCAAAAACTGTTAGATTATTGATTCTCCCCCTCAAACAATGACCTGTGTCACAATGTTTGATTTGGTTTAAACCCGAACAAGGTTGATAAACAGTTGTGTTATGAGAAAAAATGGTTCGGGGCTTAGACAACTCTTGGTTTGTGAAGAAATAATTCACTGAAACGTACTATTAAATCTCTGGGTTAGACCGGGTTGAGTTGAATAACTGCAAAGCCATTTTTCAGCTAAAGTTTTTCTTCTCTCTTTTTTTATTTTTTTTTTTCAATATACACAATAATACAATGTGAAACAATTGGTTACCGGAGGACAGACCATAAAATTTTTTCCTGTAGTTCCTTCTGAGTTTCTGGTGACAGTTGTTTAAACATCCATGCAGTGGAGTAGAGTGCGAAGCGCTCTCTCGGTAATGTCTTCGTAAAAATGTCAGCCAGTCTGTGTATCTTTGTCTCCACGAAATACAATCTCAACAACTTTCCTTTCATCATGCTCTTTGTTGAAGTGGTGAAGGATATCCAATGTGCTTGGTTCGCGAGTGTTGAATCACTTTTACAGCAAGAGCAATAGCACTTTGATGGTCACAATACATCGAATTTTGTTGAACGAATTCCAATAGTCTGGAGTTGAGAACGCGTCCAGAGGATTTGAGCACAACTTCCTGATATGGGCGATGTATTTCAGCCTTGTAGTGGAGATGGCGGTATCTTTTCTTTTATGCTTTTTGGATGACCAGCTAACAACGTCGATGTCAAGAAATTGAGCTGAAAACCAGAAAGTACTTATACGGTGTGTCATGACAAAGCATGCTAGTCAGGGCATCTGCAAAAGCTTTTAGTTTAAAGCCGGAGTCCTTCGGATACCACAGACCCATGTGAATGGTTCCTTTAAGGTATCGAAAGATCCGCTTTATAGCAGTAAGGTGCATTTCAGTAGGCTTAGCCTGGTATCGTGCACACATACAAACAGCATATACTAAGTCAGGTTAGATGCACGTAAGATACCATATGGGAGCAACCATACCACGAAATCGTGTAGGATCAATTAGGCTTCCTCCCTTATCTTCAATAAAGGTTTAGGGACGCATCCGCATTGGAGTGCAATGGGGGTGCAGGGAGTCAAAAACCAATACTTTTTCAAGTTTTCATGTGCATATTTGGATTGGTTGATAATGATGCATCTGGATTTTGAGAAACTTGTAATCATAAAAAAAGAATGACATTTGTCCCATCATGACATCTTGGAAAGTGAGTTCTTTTCAAAAGCAAATAATTTGCAGGATTTTGGGGTTAGTAGAGGCTATTTGCCTCTACTAACCAAAATCCTGCTATTATTTGCTTTTGAATGAACTAAAACTTTTCAAGATGTCGATGATGGGACAAATGTCATTCTTTTTAGGTTTACAAGTTTCTCAAAAATCCCCAGAGGCATCTTATCAACCATTCCATAAATATGATACAGGAAATTATTGAATAAGTTGGTTCTTGACTCCTGCTACACCCATTGACACTCAATGCGGGCGTCAACAACCTTGATGAAGATAAGGGAGGAAAGCTAATTGATACTTACTCGATTCGTGGGTATGGTTGTGGCTCCCTTATGTATCTTTAGGTGCATATAGACCTGAACTATAGTATTTGCTTGTTTTATGTGTGCCGATACAGGCTAAGCATACTGAAATGCATCCTTACTGCTATAAAGGGATCTTTCGATTACCTAATAAGGAACCATTCACATGGGTTGTGGTATCCGAAGGGACTCCCGGCTTTGAACTAAAGCTTTTGAAGATGCATTGACTAGCTGGCTGTCATGACACACGGAGAAAGGACTTCTGGTTCAGCTTCATTTTCTTTGGACATCGACTTGGAAGCTCGGTCATCCAAAAAGCAGGAAAAGTACCGCCAATCTCCACTACAGAGGATGAATTCTTCGCGCCCCTATCAGGATGTTGTGCTCTAATAATCTGGATGCGTTCTCTACTCCGACGACTATGGATTTTGCGTTCAACAAATTCCGATGTATTTTGACAATCACAAGTTGCCTATTGCTCTATGCTTTGTACTTAGTGTTCAACACTGGATCCAAGCACAATTGATATCCGTCTCACCATTCATCAAATGAGCTGGTTGAAAGCGAAAGTTGTTTGAGTTGTATTTCGGTGTGAGACAAAATACCAACGGGCTGACATTTTATACGAAGACCTTACCCCGAGAGAGGGATTGCAACTCTACTCCAGTCTGACTTGGTTGTAAAACAAATGTCACCAGAACTCTGAAGGAACTCACAGGATGAGTCTGGTCTCCGGGTTAACCAAGGTTTCTCATTGTATTATTTGTGTATATTTAAAAAAAAAAAAAAAAAGAAGAAGAAAAACTTAGTGTAGAATGGCTTGCTGTTATTTCAGACTGCAATCCGGTCTTAACCAGAGATTTATTGTACGTTTCGACCCTAGTGCATTATTTCTTCCACAAACAGAAGTTGTCTATGCCTCCGAACCATTTTTTTCTCATAAAATACTTGTTTTATCAAAAATGTTCGGAGTTAACCAAACAAACATTGACACGGGTACATGTTTGAGGGAGGGAGAATCAGTATTTCTAACAGTTGTTGCAGGTCAAAAGGACGTACTGTTGCTGATTCTATTGCTGCAAGATTGACACAACCAAACGACTTACTAACTTCAAGCTAGATATGCAGTATCATTTCCTTGTGCTTAGGTATGCTAAGGTCTTGTTTCTATTGCATCACTTGATATTGTGCTATTTTACATAACCTCATTCTCTTGGTGGGGGAGATTGATAAATTTTAGTCCAATCTAAGATCTAATCCATTCACAAGTTTACATAATTTTGATCTGGGGGAGAGAATGTCGACATTAAACATGTCAAAAGGATAAGTAATGATTCGATTGATTCTAAAATGCTAAGTCCTATCCAGGCATGTGCTAAACATTCTTATCGATTATCAACGCAATTGTGTAGGGGGGGAGCATAAGTGTTAATATGATCCAAAAAATGTCAAGGTACCAAAAGTTTGTTTTTATGTTATACAAGTATCTTGATATATGACAAAGGAAATCTTTTGTTCCTGTTCGTGAAAGTGAATCTCATGGAATGTGAGAAAGTGATGTTTGTTCCACCTAGGGTTTTTCGTATTATGAATGCTCATGCACTGGTCTTTAGGACTGCGCCAATATGTGGAGTGGAATTTTCATATATGTACTTGTACAAGTTTGGATTCCCAAGGAACTTCAATCTTTCGGGTTATATAGATCAAACATCATCAGATGCTTTCTGATTTTTAAACTTTCGTTTGTTTGCCCCAAACAAATTTATATGCACATCCATTGTTTTTCAATCATTTTTGCCACATGGCCTCTACGGTTCTTAATGGTATTTACGATGTAAAAACGCTGAAAAATAAAAGATTTGGTTACGGTATAGTCAGCAGATAGTAATCCTGTAATGGACTCACTCTTTTCTCATTCTTTTTAGTAGAATTACTTATGTGTGTTTTGTCTTCGGACATCTGGTCTAGAGAACCTTAAAAAAACAAGATTGGCGAACATTAGGGAATTTGATACTTAGGTTTTAGAGGAACTAGCTTGTCACGTGCGGAGGGAAAACCTGTTAAGAAGGTTCTATTAATGAATCTATCTGATCAACATGTGCAGTAATCATATGTAAATCATTGATCCACTGGAACAGAGGTTAACGTTAACGACCAGATTTGAGTATCGTCTATAATCGGTCCCTTCAATTATAAAACTTTGTTCCTGTGTTCACATAAATGTTTTTCTAGGAACAACATTAAGTGGATTTTAATAAACAAAATGTTTTTGTTCGGTTGACTTACTTGTTTATATGGCTAATGACGACCTCAAAGTTTCGACTGACAAGACAAATGCTCATTATCCATACCACAAGTATTCGAAGTAATCAAGAAAGTTTTCATACAAGGCTTCCGCATAATTCTTGTGAATAAATGTCTTCTTCCAATTCTAAATGTTACAATGATTGGAAGAAGAGACATCATCAAAGCTTTCAGAGATTCCAACAGATATGAGCCTGTGTGACTAATGAAACATCGTTCTTTAATGGCAAATGTCTATGTGAAAGGAGTTCACAAAGTAATTCAAAGAATGTAAAGCTTAAACAAGTCATAGATCAAGATATAGTCATCACATAAATTCTGAAGATCATGTCAAGGTGTTAAAAATTGCAATTACCGAAGCACAAACAAGTGAAGTACCCCATCAACAACGAGGGAAGAAGACAAGCAGTGTGAGCTTCTTCTCATGAACCTCATCTGGGGGAGATTGTTAGGATCACTTAAATGGATTCCGAACAAAGATAGAAGCTTCGGTCACTCGAAGATTCAAGACAAAAGTCTAGCTCGAAAGTCAATGTTAATTAATGTTTATTAATGTAATCGGGCCAAGATGTAAAAAGCCCAAAAGAAAGCCCTCAAAGGCAAATCCTTTTAGTATAAATACACCTAGTTTAGTCAAAATTAGGTTAGACATTAAAGCCTCTCCATTATTTATTTTTCATCTTAAGGGTTTGTAGCCTCATTTTTATTTTCTTTTATAAAAAGGTTCTTCATTCGTTTAAATCTTTTGTGCAATTGATCATGTGCGTAATCAATGGAATGATCTAGGATCCTACAAATCATTATACCATACGTCACCATCACACAAACCCGATCCATTTGAACAGGTCTAGGGATAATAAACCACCCACCATCCCTTATTTTTTTCACACACATTTAACTATATTTTCTTAACCCTAATTTTTCAGTCTGTTGCTAATGACACTTCCTAGGCCTCTTTCCAATGACAAAATGGCGTAGATTATGAATAACCTTGACCCGCACAAGAACTACAAATGGTTTTTTTCTTTAGCAAGATTCATCAGTTCCCTCACAACAGGAGTTGGATCTTATTGTCGGTCCTTTGTTTCGATGAATTTTTCATTTGATTGGTACTTCACGTTGTCATACATGTCTTCTTCTCTAACTAACTAACAGTACTTAATACTTTGTACTGTCGGTACTAAGTATAACTGTCAGTACTAACTATTTGCACTGTCGGTACTAAGTTAAGAAAACATTAATCCTAACAGGTCAAGACGAGGTATTTTCAAACTATACATTAAAGTCGGTTTCGTTTACAGCAAGGTCCTAAAGAAAAGTTAGAAGATATTCGCGCAATTCGTGCTTTCGCTAACTTACAATACAAGCAAACAGTTAAACACACAACTGTACAAGTTACAATACGCCGTATCCCAAACCCTAGGATACGCCGTATGCAAACCTGTGAAAACAATTAAATACTGGAATTTAAATACTGAAATTAAAAACTGATAATTGTCTAGACATGCATACTGTTAGCCTCGAAATATTAAGTCGAACATGGAAACTCGGTCTTTATTTATTAGTCGTTGTAATTGGCTAGAAAGGGAGTCGGGCTCGTGATTTAATCTAATATTGTATAAGTTACGGGCTAAAGCCCAAAACCCGAGCCGACCCAACAACCCTACACCTAGGCGTCACCCTAGGGTAGTAAGAAACTATAAATACCCCTCTCCATCCCATGGAGAGGGTGTTGGTCTTATTTGTATTTTTTCACAAGGTAATCAACCATCTTTTTCCTCTCTACTTTATCTCTTTAGTTTCTCTCTCTAAAATTCTTTCTTTCTTCTATCTCTTTTCTTATGGTTTCTTATCATTGATTCATACCTATTTGTATGGAAGTAAAATGATATAATTAGGTACCAACACAACCAGACGGATTCGTTGATCCTGATCATCCAGATAAAGTTTACCGTCTAAGGAAAGCTCTATATGGATTGAAACAAGCTCCGAGAGCCTGGTATGATGAACTCTCAAAATTCATGATTTCTAAAGGTTTTACTAAAGGTATCATTGACCCGACCCTATTCACGATAAAATACGGGGAGGGCATTCTACTGGTGCAAATTTACGTTGATGACATTATTTTTGGTTCCACAAACCCTAAATTTTTAAAACGATTTGAAAAATTAATGCACGGTAGATTTGAGATGTCCTTAATGGGGGAAATGAAATTCTTTTTAGGACTTCAGATCCACCAATCCCCACGCGGTATTTTTATCAATCAGGCCAAATATACTTTAGAGATTCTGAAAAAACATGGTATGGAAAAAGGACAAAGCATTGGTACACCAATGGCTACGAAACCTAAATTAGATGCAGACTTGAGTGGTGAACCCGTAGACCAAACTGACTACCGTAGCAAAATCGGGTTACTCATGTATCTGACATCTAGTAGACCAGACATAGTGCAAGCTGTATGTTATTGTGCAAGATATCAAGCAAGACCGACTGAAAAACACCTCAAAGAGGTTAAAAGGATCTTTCGATACTTAAGAGGTACCATTCACATGGGACTCTGGTATCCGAAGGGTTCTGGCTTTGAACTAACAGCTTTTTCAGATGCCGATCATGCCGGTTGCGTTGATACTCGCAAAAGCACTTCTGGAGGAATACAGTTCCTAGGTGATAAGTTAGTCAGCTGGATGTCAAAGAAGCAGGACTGTACTGCAATGTCATCAGCAGAGGCTGAATACGTGGCGTTATCTGCAAGTTGTGCTCAAGTAATGTGGATGCGGACACAGCTTCAAGATTATGGCTTCAACTACAACAAAATACCGTTGTATTGCGACTCTCAGTCAGCCATAGCAATATCATGCAACCCCGTGCAGCACTCCCGTACCAAGCACATCCATACTCGGTATCATTTCATCAAAGAACAAGTTGAAAACGGTATAATTGAATTGTACTTTGTCAGAACTGAATACCAATTGGCTGACATGTTTACTAAAGCCCTTCCCGAAGAAAAGTTTCAGTAATCTACATCTGACGAAAAATTTGGAATGAGATGTGTTGACTCCAGCAGAAATGGAGGTTCTGACAAATGAATCTGCTTGAGGCCTCATCAAACATCAACCAGTACCTTATTTTGAAAAAAGAAAAATACAAACAATATAAATTTTCAAAACAGAAAAATACAAAAAATATAAAATTTCTACAAAGAAAATGCAAAATAAAAATACATAAATCAAAAAAAGTTTTCAAAAAATATTCTTCTCACATTGTCTCTTGGTATCGATAACCTTTTCCGTACCTAGAAAATGTGATTTATATCGATCACGGGCGTGTACAATGAAGTTCGAACAGGTGTTTCAAATGCTTTCAAAACATGTCAGTTCTTAATTCTTCTTGTGGCTTAGGTGCAATATCAGTACGTAACCCGGACTTCTAATAAAGGGAAAGTTTATCCAGAAAGAGACTAACTTATCTAACAACGAGGAAATTCATCTTATTCTCGGTCTTGTGCTGTTCTTTACCGACATTCAAAGTTTTTAAGCCTCTAGAATAAGTAGTGTACGCATAAGAAAGACGCAATTACCCTTAAAGATGGAAGAGTAGTTGCTAAATATGATGTTTTTCAAAATGTTGAACACAATTTTTTCAAGAATTTCTCACTGACGATTAATTAATCTTTCAAAATTGTGTGTTCAAAACTCCATCTTTCAATAGGGAGTTTTTCAAAAAACAACATTTAATGAGCTTTGGAATTCATCATATCACGACCTTTTTATGTATTCTAACCATTCACAAATTGTCTCTTAATAACAACAAGATGATAATTACAATTCAATAGATTGATAGTTATAAGATGACTAAGTGTTCAACCTCAATTTTATATTTATTTTTACAACTTGGTATCATTGTTTTTGGTGTCAAACATATGTAAAATTGAGGGGGAGCAAGTTTATGTTCCATGTAATTCATGCTAAGTAAAAGGGGGGGGGGGGGGGGGGGGGGGGGGGGGGGGGGGGGGGGGGGGGGGGGGGGGGGGGGGGGGGGGGGGGGGGGGGGGGGGGGGGGGGGGGGGGGGGGATTTCCCCATGTATTTCAAGAATCAAATTTATATTCACAATGTTTTTCTAAAAACGAAGTTGCTTAGTATTTAAAAATAAGGGGAGAAATGTATTTAAAATGTGATCTTGAAAATAATAAGGATTCTTATCGACTCAAAGTGCTTGATACTCTTGAAAAAGGTTTTATGGTTACGATCTCATACCCTACAACATCTTATTTCACGACGATTCTGAAGTCATAAGGTGGTAAGGTTAGGTATTTGTCCTATGATCCAACCAGAACCGGAGGGATCTACCCAAGGACACTCCATAGTTAGAAATAGCAGTCCTTAGGTATGATTGGAGATGAATGTGTATAAGGGAAGAATGCCGACTAAGATTGAGCTAACACTGGAACAATCACAACAAGGTGTTAGTAATGACGTCTTGGTAAGCATTGAAGGGGTTGAAGAATTAAAAAGAAATGTATGGTCAAAAGGGTCTAAAGAAAGTAGCCTCCACTAAACTTAAGCAGAATCCGGGTCAATTCATTATGCTGTCAGAATCCACAGTGTTGGATTGCTGGCATTTGAAAACGAACTTTCATGGACCTAGTGATGCAATGCACAAACCTCCCTAGCCACTCAAGATCTCTCAAAATACAATTGTCTAATTTGTTTGGTCGATACTATAGAATACCTATTGACTGTCTCATCTCCAAGTTGTTAATATTGAATAGGTGCTGTATGCTCTAGTCTCCGATATTAAAATAACTAAACGCTCTAATCGAGTTAGAGACATATAGATCATCTAAAGATAATCTCCTTAGGACATACATTTCATGGACATACACTTGTTGATACATCATTAAGTTTACAAGCTGTTAACATGAGACCTATGCAGTATCCTTGTTGATTCTGTCAGAACATTTGGAGTGATAATCTTTAGTTTCACAATGACGAGGGAAATCTTCCAGTGTCTTCATCAAACATACACCGCGTGGTGGGTACTTGCGAGATTCTATATGAATAATGATTGTGTCAACTGGTATATCGATAAGTCCTGTAATGATTGACCAAAATTATCAGAAAGATAGTAAACTTTCTGATTCACTCTTACAGTGTTGTCTGCTTTTGTGGACGTGTCGATAATGAGAACTTGCAAAGCATGGCAAAATTTATTACAATTTGTGTTAGATGATCCTATGCTTTGTAGCTGAAACACTGTCATGGAGATTTCTTTGAATCTACATGCTAACATGTACAATATTTATACTGTAATATGGTCATACGGACGGAAGGTTAATCTAACAAATCGGACGAATGACAAAGCCATATTCGTCACACCACTTTATTGCTTACTGTTTTAGTTCAAGGTTACATAATAGTTGGAGATGGTGATGCCTCATTCCAGCATGAAGTCAGATTCATTACCCACATGCTCATGCTTAAACTACAATGCTCACTTTCTATAAGCATCAAGATTCAGAATATGAAAGATCAAGAATGAAAGACAAAGACTTCCACAAAACTCTGATATACAAGATCTTCTTCAAAGATGTCAAGTCTATCATGGGAGATTGTAGCATAGCTTGCATTTTGATGCAAAGTATGAGCAAGGTTGGTCATTGGACACAGATCGCAAGGTGGCAAAAGACGTTCAAGACGGAAGGACAAAGATTTAAAGATCTCAGAAGGAATAGACGAAGTCTAAAGGACAAAGACAAAGGCTCAAGATCTATGATCACAAAGCTTGAAGGGAACAAGCCTACCAAAATAGACAGAGACAAAGATCACAAGGAGGTATCGACAAATAGCAATCTCATTGATTCTCACAATGGAGTGTCACAATGAATCACTTTGGGGGAGATTGTTAGCCCTAAAAATATTGAGTCGAACAATGGAAGTTCGTTCATAATATTAGGTCTCGGTCACTTAATTAATATACGTTGTAATAGGCTAGAAGGGTAAACGGGCTCGTATATTGTAAGCTAATCGGTCACGTGTATCGGGCGAAAGCCCAAGTAATCTCGAGCCCGACATGTAGGAATTACTATAAGGCATGCATGCCTTTTGTCTTAACTATAAATGCCCGATCAAGAATGGATAGGGTTGATTGGTGATTTGTAAATTTTCATTTGCAAGTATATCCTTCCATTTTCTGTTGCTCTCTCTAGTTTGCTCTCTTTCGCTTCTCTCTAAAAAGTTTTTCTTCTCCTAATCTTAATTGCTTAGTTCTTAATATGATGTGAAGTTGATTTATTGGTACGACATAAGGTCTGTGGGTTTTATTGTGTTGATTGGGTATTTAATTTGTTAACGGTATAAGTGGCGAGTTGGAGGGAGCGGTAACTCGTTCGGATGACCAAGTTATGGCCAAGTTAGTATAATGTCCAAAATGGGTGATTGCAGATAGTTCAGGGTCTCATGGTAAATTTTTGCTTAAGGACTATGGTTATTTACATAATTGACTAGTTAAATGTATACAGGTATAGTGGTAAGTTGAACGGAGCACCAACTATTCCGAGAATCTGTCGAGAAATGACCAGAACGTGGAAAACAAACTTAGTGTGTACCTAGAAATTACTAGACAGATTGTTTGGCTTGTAACAAATATTTTTTTAACTAAATACTACTGGGTTTTTACATGAGTGAGGAACATGTGGTTCTTTGGATAGTGCCTTAATCATTCCGGATGAATGAGTTACGACCAAAATGGCAAAACTAACTAGAAATTATACCTAGATTTTCAAATGAATTTATGTCCAGATGTTTTCATATTAAGTAGTGTATCTTTAGGTGTTAAGTGTCAATGTATAATTTTTTCATGAGTTTTTTTGTTAAACTCAAAATCTTTCAAAATTATTATAGTTGACACTCATACATACCCCCATAGACTGAGGGGGGCGCATTAATATGTTCCCTATATAGTTGAATAATCATCACATTTTTCTCCCAGTTTTTCTAACATATTTGAATCAATTGATATCAAAAATATCAAAGGGTTTGAAATTTTTGATTAGGAGAGAAAATGTGATGAAAATTATTAAAAAATTGATAAAGTAATTTTTGTAGGAATCATGTGTATACTCTATCTCCTTGTGCTAAACTTTTCGTTTATAGATGACACATGTTGAGGGGGAGCGTTTTTGAAAAGTAAAAACAATCGAGGTACAAAAAGCTTTGATATTTATATCACAAGTACCTGATTGAGTTTTTCAATTGGTTTTATGGAAAGTGAACAGTACCAAAAGACCGACCATGTATTTACTTCTATCAGAGTTATAAGGTTGGTAAGGTTAGGTATTTGTTTCCCATTGATCAGACCAGAAAATGAGGATCCACCCAGGAATCAAATCCAATTAGTAAGTATAAAAAGTCCTTATGTTGATATAAAAAAGGAGTAAAAGTGAGGAATAAGGGATTAGTGCCGAAGGTGATAGACGTAGTACTAGAAAAAATACCAAAAAGGTACTATTCATGAAGTCGCGGTAGCCTGAAGGGGTTGAAGAATGAAAAAGAATTGTAAGGATATAGGGTGAAATGAAATAAGCCCCTCCTTCACCTTAGGCAAAACCGAGTCTATTCCATCTGAAGTCGAATCACAATGATGATTGTGTGATTAAAAGAAAGTCGTCTTGGACCTAGTGATGCAAATGACATACAAACCCTCCCTAGGCACTCAGGATCTCTCTAAATATTTTTTGTTTCATTTTCTCGGAGACTAACATGGTATCTATTGACTCTTTCTCACTCCGAGTTGTTGATATGATAATGGTGGCAGTCCACTCTAGCCTCCGATCACTAAAACCAAAATGCACAATTGGTCTAGAGCCAAGAGATCATCCATAAATCTCATTAGAACACTATTCCAATTTACTTGTCTCTCACACACTGTGAAAAACAAGGATTATCTTAAAGAGTTCATACGTCATTCATTCCTTGATGGTATTGCCTGAATCAAAGTGGGGATTCACATTGACAGATGATACCTGCTGAGCCATCTTCAAACAAGCTCTTGGTAGGTGACTTATGAGATCCTTAATGGATCAAACTTGTGACAATAGATATCGACTCGGTCCAACTTATGAATTGACGGTTGATGAATTTTGATAAAAACTTAAAACTCTCGATGTGTTACAAAAATACTTTCTCAAGTGACACGTCGATTGATTTTCAAATCTATTTTCTCTTCAATCGGAGAGACTTTGTCTAACTAATTCACTCATACTATGTTGTCTGCTTTGAGACGCTCTGGTATTGAGAACGGCTTGTTGCAGTTGACGAAATCCACTATCAAGTGATTCTTTGGAAATTTCTACCTGATCTCACAGGCGTTCTTATTTGATTTTTCTGGGAAACCGTGGTTTATTACAACGTATTTCGGCGAAAGTGAACAAAGACTCTTTTATTTATTACTAACGTAAACCTGTAAGTATTCCCGACGGTAGCAGCTGGTGGCCGGAGACAAGTCAGATTCATAACCACATGCTCATACTCGACCGGGACACATCAAAGAATATCATGATAGCGAAGTATATTGTTTCCAAGCTTCCCGTACTCTGATATATACACGTCCTTCTTGAAGGACCATGTTTTTATGTTAAAAGAAACTTCAAGATACAAAGTATATTTAGCTTTCAAGATCAAGAAAGGTATGAGCATGTCGGTCTAGATGTCACAAGCACAAGATGGCGAAAGACCACAAGATGATGATTAGAGATTACTTTTGGCTGATGATCTCAAAGAATCTCAAGATCACACACAAGTCGAGTTTAGGAACAAGCTCAAGATTATAGATCAAAGATCACCTCATCAAAGTGCAAGATATCAAATGAAGAATCAAAGACTACGAGCTGAAACACAAGAACAATCATAAGATTGCTGCGCTTAAGATTAGTATTTTCTAGGGTGACCTCCCTTAGAGGAGTCCAACCTCGGGGAGTCTGTTGGGATTATTAAAGAAATTATGGACACGGTAACCGCGTGTATTCTCGTATTGATTTGCGCGTAGCTCGTTGTTTAACGTATAATCATTTATTGACTTTCCGGTATAATACAGGTTTCTCGGTATTAACTAATAACGTGTAAGCCTAATTACTATAGGCATGGACTGGTTTTTGTACACACCTATATTAGGCCTTTCCATCCGTGTGCAATGGAAGCTGATGGAATCACTATTGAATAGGTGATGGTTAGTATATTTCAGTAACTTATTAATGCTTATTCCATTTTCTACTTCTCTGACTTTCTACTCCTAGTAATTTTCTCTTTAGAATTGAATTGGACGTAGTAACCCATTAATCTCCGTTCCATTGTTGTTTTTGCATTTCTCAATTTACATACAATCTATAATTAAGCACACTCTCAACGAAGAGCCTTGATAGAACAGGTTTAGAAGAAATTAAAAGAATTATGTGACAATTTTAGGCGTCTTTCGACCCACGTTTGTGCCCTCGTATATTGTTGGTTTTTTTGTATGTTGCTATTTGTTTGTATCTTTTAGTCATTTATCAAACTTCTTCATACCTATGCTAGAAATCTATATGAAATCTAAAATTTAAAATCGTCTCTTGACCTCAAAAGTCAAATATACATGTTCACTGATAATCTTTTTTGCTCTTGTCAGATCTAGATAAATGACGTAAACGAAAGATGGAACGAGCAAGACAACGTTGCCTTGGTAAAAATGGAAACACCACCTCCCAAGAATTGAACCTTTGTTCCAGTCTTGGTACGCTTCAGGCAAAAAATACGTTTCTACTTTATTTTAGAGTTTATGCACAACCAACTTTGGTTGAGGATAGATATACAAATGTGAAGCGTTTTCTTATGTAAATCTCTGTATCTTTTTGTAACAAGTACTGATCATTTGATTTTGGTTTTAAACCTTATGTTTTGTTTATTATTCCGGAAACTAGTACTCATGAGATAAATACAAGTGTTTTGAGGTTCAAGACACCAACTCTTATTGTTCTCGTGTTTGAATAGCGAACTGAAACTCTTATTGTTCCCGTGTTTGAATAGCAAACTGTAATCTTTAAACTCAATTAAGCAAGCAGGTTTTGTAATTTTGCGGCTTTACGAGGAAAATTCATTTTCAGGTTCCGTATTTAACCTCAATTGCATATTTGTTAATGCTTAAAAATTCTTTTAGCTGCATTAATTAATTAGAACAAGTAAACACATTCTGCATAGGTGTGCAGTGTGTGGAATGGACTAATGAGATCTGCAATTGTAAGGATGTATGGACAAATGGGTGTGCATTCTGTCTGCAACTAATTCTTGCTTGTCTGTTCTTGTACTCTATACATTTTATGTAACATCCGGTAATTTTTGAAATTTTAAATGACTATTTTACCCTTTAACTTTTTGGGTCTGACTTGACTTTTTGACTTTTGGTCTTTTATTATCACATAAAAACGATTACCGCGTGACCGGTAAAAATTTTTCGGAACATATTTTAAATAATAAATCATATTTATTTATTTCTAAGTCTCTCATGTGCCAAGGTATTTTTAACTTATTGGCTTGAAACGAAAAGATATATGTTATTTAAGCTGACTTATCAAAAGAACCACTAAATCACCGTTTCACGTCTCAGACTCTAAAGCAATTTGATGTTAAACGACATTTCCGGACATACTTCTTTTAGTTTTTTTCCGAGACTCGAAACAAGCAGAAAAGACCTAAATACCCTTGCAAGATTTTAAAATCAAGAACAATGCGTACTAACAGGAAAATAATTAAATAATACTTAATTAACACTTTTTATTAAATAAAAATATTAAATAAATTATTTATCATTATAATTCTGAGTATCGTTTGTTAAGACGCATATTATTGGAGGGTTAAGAAGATACATTTTTTACGGACAAAGTTTATCAGTAATATACAAATAAATAATAAACGATTTTAAATAAATTTTATAAAAACGTTTATTGAAAATTTCGGTCGAGTTGAATACTCGTTTTTATGAGAAAAATTATTTGGAACGCAATGACGCAAGTTTCGTGTTTTGAATCGTCCGTTAAGTGGTCCAAACGAGTCCCGAACCATAAATTAACAAAAATTACATCTTTGGTCCCTCTAGTAATGTTTACATGAAACACCCTTAGACTATTACACATCATACACTTTGTTTTTAAACATATATATTTATATTATATATATATATTATATATATATATATATATCATATATTATATATATATATATATATTATAAGTTATTTTTTTTTGGTGAGTTTTAACACACAAAATAAAAACCACTTCTCCCTCTCATCTTTTTCGGCGTGGCCCACCGACGCCGCATCTTTTACGGCCCAATTTCCGGCCACGTGTCGCCTTTTGTTTGGCCGGACCTCCAAAATTTATAAAAACATAGATCTACCTCCGATCTACCAGACCCACTACCCCACTCGTCGCCACGCGCACCCCCTTCACATCGTTCATCACCTCCGTCAGCCACCCATAACACCCTCCACCGCATATCACATCATCATCACCGCCGCCACCAACAAGGGTGTGTTCGGTTGGTTGTAACAGCCACCTCGAAGGCGCGTTGGTTTTGTTTATAAACCGATTAGGGTGCGTTAGTTCTTGTATAAACATGAAAGGGTGCGTTTGATGTTATAACAAAGCCATAAGGGTGCGTTTGGCTGTGTAAATCGCACAAGGTGCGTTTGGTTTTTGTAAGTATAAATTAGGGTGCGTTTGGTTTCTCAGCTAGCACCACAAAAGGGTGCGTTTTGGGTTGTTATAGCACAAAAAGGTGGGTTTGGTTATTAGCAGATTCGGGTGTGTTTGGTTCGACACCATATTAGGGTGCATTTGTTTGTCACCCAGATACTGGGGGGGGGTTTTTGGCCCGGTTTGGATTAGGTTATAGTGATTTAGGGGGTTATGTTTATTTTTTTGGTTTTATGCAATAGGTATGAGTTTGGTTTTTGTGGTTTTAAATACTATTTTATATAGCTGCGCATGGGATAATTACTTGATTTATTTTTAGGACATGATGCATACTTTACTTTAAATGATTTCGGATCTAGTTATGCGGATTGTTTTATGATAACTACAACCGGGTGTTCTTGGAGGGGACACCGGTAACGGGAGTACATATTCTTTAAATAAATGCCCGGGTGTTCTTGGAGGGGACACTTGTGATGGGTACATACAAGTCTACGTCACAGCTTCATTGAACTGTTAATTCACTTCGAGGGTGATGCTGCGTTTGTTATGAAATGATTTTCGGGTTGTGTATTCCCCGTGCGGGTGATTTAGCTTTCGCTGGGCAACAATAAACGTTATAGCATGTTGTCCAGCGTATGTTATAAAATAGATCTATTTCGGGATTTGGACATCTCCGTTCGGGTGATTAGCCATCACTGGGCAAACGAACGTTATAACAGGTCGGAATACGATTGGTTGGGTCTACAGGGCCAACAACACATATACATGAATACTTGCGCGTTCTCTTGAATAAAGTGTCAATACATACTTTGAACAAAGGTGGTTCAACTCTACATACGTTTTGGTGACTATTTGGGGATTTAATATGGTCATGCTTTGCTTTTCTATTTTTGTTTTTTAAAAATCATACTACATTTTGGATGAAACATTTAGGATTAAACGGTCTTCATACCTACTTTACGGAATTTGGTTCAACATTATACTTACAAAAAAAAAACCTACCTATGAAAACTCACCTACTTTAATGTTGACACTTTTAAGCATGTTTTTCTCAGGTGAATTAGATGCTTGGCTTACTTGATGTGCAATGGAGTCTAAATTTGACAAGATTTCATTCATGGATTTCTACTTACATACAAATGATCTAATCTCGTTGGGTTGTTTTCAAGCTTTTCATTGTGATGCAATTATGGAACAAATGTTATATCAATTTCACATGTGATAATAAGGGTTGTAATGGACTTGTAACAAAGTGGTAAAACTAAAAAGTTATAAAAACAACTTTTTAACACATTTTGAGAAAATATCAAAAAGGATCTGTTTGAATTCGAATTTTAAGGCATATATTTTATGATTTTATAAAAGACTACATGTCACAAGGATCGTGGGCATGTAGAGAACACGAAAAACCGATTTCTAACGAACGAGGTACGCTAATTTTATGTTAACATTAATTAAACGCGTTTATAAAATAAATTTTATAAAAACAAATTACTATTCACATCTAATGAAAATGTATACATGTTTTTATCAGTTAGTATATGATTTTAGGATTTCAAAATAATAAGGATCATAATTTTTGGATTAATAACAAAGGAGTTATGTATTTTTCACGATTACGACAATAAATACTTTTATAAAACTAATTTTATAAATGTTACTATTCATCTCAGACATGAACATTTTGAAAACATCATTTATTTGGTAAAACTTTTAATTACGAAGACGTGCTCAAAAGAATCACTAAAATCGGATCTAAAACGAATAAGATACGACATTTACGGGTTTCACGTTAATTAAAGTTATAAAAATAAGCTTATAACTGTTATGAACAGTAAAAATCACTGTTCACCAGGGGATTTCAAAATATGAAAATGTAATATTTTGATACATCGACTTAATACGAGAACATGGACGTAAGAAACATCTCAAACGGGTTTAAAACGAGAAAGATACGCACTATTTTATACTTGTGCACTATTTCCTGACGTGAATAGTGTTGGTTCGTTTTAATATAAATTTTTGCGAAACATTTTAGAATTATTTATATAATATTTATACATGTCCTAAACTTTATAAATATTATTTTACAAAGACAATTGAATTATTTATTCGATTATACGAGAACAAACACACGGATAATATTTATCAAAAGCGATTTATATATTATTTCACAAACTTAATTAGATGGTGATGTAGCTATATAGAATTATATATGGTAGTAGTTTTCAAAGTACTTAGTACTCATACGACCTATAATTGATTAGGTTGCATTCGGGCGTAATTGTGACTCATTTTCTGTTGTGATTTACATTGTTAAACTCATCCACTCGAGGTGAGTTCATAGCCCCATGTTTTTACATTTTATAATGATTTATAAGTTTTGGGGTGAGAACATGCTTTGTTTTATAATTGGACGCAAGTGAACATTTCATATTTAAACTGATTACGTGTTTGCCTAAGTAGCGATAACTCAATGTTCCCACTATCATGAACTGTAAATTACTTGGAGGGTGAGCGCGAATGTTATAAATAGATCTATTTGGGGGTGACGCCCCCGTTCGGGTGATTAGCTATCACTGGTGTTGAAACTACCGAGCCAATGAACGTATACCATGTCGGATTTAGGATGTTCTGGGTTAGAACATCATCACGGGCAATGTAGGCAATTTATATTGCAATTCATTTATGTCGAGCTTCAGTGTCATGAGCTTAGGGAAACGTAATTACATTTTTGTGATGTTTACATTTAATGTATTATCACGGGGGAATCTTGCGGTCCTACACTTATATAATTCACAAACCTATGAATTCACCAACATCATTATTGACGTTTTAAAGCATTTTTTTCTCAGGAGGTCAATAAGGCACGAGGTGCAAGGGATACATTGGTGGTCGTTATTTTGGAAGTCATTTGCATTAAAGATTTGGTTGCATTACACTTTGGAGAAACATTTGTTATGAACTAGAATCTTTGTATAATTTAACAACGAATAAGTAAAGCTTCGGGCTTTTGTATCAAACACTTTGCTAAATCCAATGTATCGGTTTTAAACGACACTTTTAACGGTCGTTCCTATATATCTTATGCTATTGATCTATGAAGTAACACTCCCAAACCCATATTCCACTGCGACCCATTTTGGGGGTGTTACACCCTTTTTTTGTTTGTTTATTTGCTTATATGTGATATTCCATGAGATTGGTTAATATATGCAAAAGACTTTTTGAAACTCTAAAAACAGACTAATACTGAAAGAGAAACTTGTTTTATTTAAACTGTCGATTCTTGAGAGTTTATGTGTCATATGGGTGTGGTTATCTATATTGTTGCGCATAGAAACATGACTTGTAACATCCGGAAATTTTTGAAATTTTAAATGACTATTTTACCCTTTGACTTTTTGGGTCTGACTTGACTTTTTGACTTTTGGTCTTTTATTGTCACATAAAAGCGATTACCGCGTAACCGGTAAAATTTTCGAAACATATTTTAAATAATAAATCATATTTATTATTACATCTCTCATGTGCAAGTTATTTTTAACTTATTTGACTTGAAAACGAAAAAGATATATGTTATTCCTAAGCTGATTTATCAAAAACGACCCACTAAATCACGTTTTCATTATTCGGACTCTAAAGCAATTTGATGTAAAACGATATTCCTGACAACTTTTAGTTTTGACCGAGACCCGAAAACAGTCAGAAAGTGACTGAAATGCCCTCGCAAGATTATAGAAACAAGAAAATAATTAAATTATATTTAATTAACACTTTTTATTAAATAAAAATATTTAATAAATTAGTTATCATTTTATTTAGTGACGTTTGTTGAAGACGCAAATATTCGAGTAAAAGATCATTTTACGGACAAAGCTTATCAGTAATATACAAATAAATAATAAACATTTTAAATAAATTTTATAAAACGTTTATGAAAATTTGTCGAGTGAATACTCGTTTTTATGGGAAAAATTATTTGGAACGCAATGGCACAAGTTTCGTATTTTAAATCATCCGTTAAGAGGCTTAAACGAGTCCCGAACCGATAGTTATCAAAACTATACTAAAAACTTACACAATTAACCCTAAACTATTGAGCATTTATCATTTCAATTTATAACTTTTACTATATATATAAAAGTTATACACATATTTTTGTTTTCATCAAAAATTAAACACACACACATATTACATGCTCTCTTTCCTCTCTCAATTTTTTCGGCGAGCTCCCTCCGCCGCTGCAGGATTCCGGCCGTCGGCCACCGCCGCCGCCACCGGAAAACTTTTCCGGCCGAAACCAAAAACGTTTCTCATCACCCGATCTATCCGATCCACCATACCACTCGCTGCCACGCGCCCTCCCTTCCGGTAGCCTCGCCGCGCCACTCACCACCCCACTCCATCCTCACCGCCGCTGCTACCAACTCCACCCTCCACCAACACCATCGTCACCACGATCGCCACCAACCTCTCATCGTCATCATAACGCCACCACCACCACAGCCCTACACCCACCGACACCACCAGCTCCACTCAGCCGCACTAAGGGTGCGTTTGGTTTACATACTCGCACCAAAAGGTGCTTTTGGTTTTCTGTGCCGCACCAAAAAGGGTGCGTTTGTTTTGATAAAAACACCACCAGGGTTGTGTTTTCGGTGTCTAAACAGGACCACCACAGCGGGTGCGTCCGGTTCGTGTTTTAACCGCAAGGGGTGCGGTCGGTTGGTGTTTTCATCATCAAGGGTACGGTTGGTTGTGTTTTCACCGCATAGGGTGCGGTTGGTTTGTAAAATAAGCACCAAATGGTGCGTTGGGTTTGGGTCAGCCCCGAGCAAGGGTGCGTTGGAATGTATGGCAGCAGCAAGGGCTACGTTTGGTTTCGTTAATCACCAAATAGGGTACGTTTGGTTTGACCCAAGAGGGTGACTTTTGGTGTAGTAGAAAACCTTACAAGGTTTGGTTGGCAATTTGCCAAACCGGAGTGTTTTGGTTTTTGCAGTTTAACACATACAGGGTGATTGGGTGAGCAGGACCACTAAAGTGCGTTTGGTTTAGCAGAAAGACCAACAAGGGTTCGTTTGGTTTATACAATTGACTAATAAATATAACACGAGATTTATAAATTATAAATCAGAACTAAATGGTGGTTAATGGTTAAATAAATGTTATATTCATTACTTTGTTTTAGTTTTTATATATAAATATATATATATATAGATATTTAAAACACGCGGGTTGTTTGAAAAGTGGAAAAACATTAGATTTTATAAATATGGGAAACGTTATATAACCGAAAAGATCATGACGAAATTTATATAAATTTCTATATTTAGTAATGTTTTACTAAACCTCTATTATTTTAGAAACCCGGTAAAAGGGACTAAGTTATATTTTAAAGATATATTAAATTATAACTGTACAATAACTCGACAACGAATAAGAATTATACTTTTACAAATGAGACAACGATTTTAGCTACGATCCGTCAATATGACGAAAGATTAATTTATAAAAGATTATTTTATAAATTCCTGACGAGAAGGTAAAATCATAACTTTTGTAAAAGCTTTACAAACATCGGTTGTTTAATTCATAACTTTAAGACGTGTGTCTACTTTTATGCAAGGACTTTTTATTAATTAAATTGGTGTCGAAATATTTTGTTTCAATTATTTTCTCACGGTTCCTTAATATAATACCTGAAAAGTATTATATAACTTCACTATAAATCTTTGGATTGTCTTCTTCGTTATATAATTCACGATACGAAATATATACTTGTTCATTTCTACATATGTAATATAAATACGGAATATATACACACTTTTGCGTTTACATTGATTTATTATATTTAACCGATCACCAAACTATTACAACTTGGGAATCTAAATCCTTATCAACGTGTCGCGTAGATGTAACCATTCATCGGGAAATCTAAATACATTATCCTAAGCTAGTGGGTCTTAGCCGTTAAGATAAACCGCAACTTCTTGATCGAGCCGCTTGGTGGGGGGGGGGGGGGGGGGGGGGGGGGGGGGGGGGGGGGGGGGGGGGGGGGGGGGGGGGGGGGGGGGGGGGGGGGGGGGGGGGGGGGGGGGGGGGGGGGGGGGGGGGGGGGGGGGGGGGGGGGGGGGGGGGGGGGGGGGGGGGGGGGGGGGGGGGGGGGTGGGGGGGGGGGGGGGGGGGGGGGGGGGGGGGGGGGGGGGGGGGGGGGGGGGGGGGGGGGGGGGGGGGGGGGGGGGGGGGGGGGGGGGGGGGGGGGGGGGGGGGGGGGGGGGGGGGGGGGGGGGGGGGGGGGGGGGGGGGGGGGGGGGGGGGGGGGGGGGGGGGGGGGGGGGGGGGGGGGGGGGGGGGGGGGGGGGGGTGGGGGGGGGGGGGGGGGGGGGGGGGGGGGGGGGGGGGGGGGGGGGGGGGGGGGGGGGGGGGGGGGGGGGGGGGGAGTATTCCGTTGTGTGTGATTATTATCTATCTGCCAGATCGTTCTTATCATCAGTGAGTCATTTATAGCTCCTCCATGTTTTTTACTGGTTTACAATATATTTTTGGGGTGAGAAACGATGCTTGTTTACAAATGCATTTAACATGGTTGATTACAATTGGTTTACCGTACTTATTTATATATCTCGCGATGAGATACAATACTTGGTCAAATTTTTGGGCGTGAACACTCGCTATAACTTGGTTATACACTCATATGCATATCTCACGGTGAGATACAACATTGGTTTTTACTCATGGATGCAACAACTATACTTTTACTCGAATGATTTTGGATTAGCTTAGGTTGCATGAACTGTAAATCACTTGGAGGGTGAGCGCGAATGTTATGAAATAGATCTATTCGGGATTGACATTCCCCGTTTGGGTGATTAGCTATCACTGGGCAAACGAACGTTATAACATGTCAGAACAATGACTGGTTGAGTCTATTTGTTTTAGGCCACAATTACCATACACATGAACCATTTTTCAGAAATGCCTAGGGTACTTGAGGGGACACCCTATGATGGGTACATATTATTTCATTAATGCCCGTGGTTCATAAGAGGAACACCTACGATGGGGTACACTCTTACTGTGCCCATGGAATAAAGTGCATACATACAAGTCTACGCACAGTTTCATGAACTTAGGTAATGGTAATTCATGGTTTGATACCACTTTGAACATTAACGTGCCTTGAATAAAGTGGCAATACATACTTTGAACAATTGCGGTCCAATTTTCATACGTACATTTTGTGACTATTTGGGGATTGAAATGGTCATGCATATTTTACAACTCTTTGAATTATAACATTCATACATACATTTTAGGAAACACACAAGGTTTGAGATGGTCATACGTACTTTACAGAACTTTGGTTCAACATTGTATTTACAAAAACCTATGAACTCACCAACTTTAATGTTGACACTTTTTAAGCATGTTTTTCTCAGGTGAATTAGATGCTTGGCCTACTTGATGTATACTGGAGTCTAAATTTTGACAAGATTTCATCATGATTATGGACTTCTACTTACATACAAATGATCAAATCTCGTTGTGTTGTTTTCAAGCTTTTCATTGTGATGCAATTATGGGACAAATGTTATATCATTTCAAGGAAATCAACGAGATTACTTTTCAAACGACACATTTAAAGTCGTTCTCCTTGTATCTAGCCTGTATATTATGAAGTAACTCCCCGGCACATATACCTGCAACAATTTTTTGGGGTTTACAGATTGGTATCAGATCACTGGTTATAGGGAACTAGGTTGCATATTTTTACCTAGACATAACCGTTTGCACAAGCATTGCATCACAGCAAATACTTTTCAAAATGCATACACCCTACTTCTTACTTCTAGAGTTACTTGGTTCCCTTAAGTGCTTTACATTACATATATATATATATATATATATATATATATATACATTATATATATATATATATATATATATATATATATATATATATATATTATAATATATATAGATATATATATAATAACTATGCTTTGCATTCCTTTGCTATATCGTATGTTTATAACTTATAAATAAGAGTTAATTATATAATACTAGAACAATTTCATAAGACAATGTTATTGCACAATGGTCTCATTTATCCACACACAATTGTAGGGTTACACAATGGACTCATTTTACTTGCCAGACCATTGTGAGTATGGCACAATGGCTCAATTTCGTCTCAGATATTTGTAAGTTAAACAATGGACTCTAAGAATAATATTTTTCTTACATACTTTAAACAATATCGTATTACACGGAGACCGACACAATTTTTGTTTACATGGAATTATGTATGAATCTAAGTATTACAAGTCTTGTATGGGCAGGACTTGTAATATGAGGATTGATATGATAATTGCTATGTTAACAAAACCCGACACATTGTCTGTTTACATAAATTAGGTGTGAATTCTAAGTATTACAAGTCTTGTATGGGCGGAGGACTTGTACTAGGAGGGATTTATATGATGATTGCCTATGTTGACTGGCGTCATCGATACTTTACCTTATTAACCTCTAACCCGAGTACACATCTTAACTATCTTGAACTCTAGGTAGATATTCCTTGGCAGTTTTACTCCCCGTCTCCGAAGACGAGTTTGGAACACTCGTCCCACACTCATTAGAAGCACATGCATCGTAATGTTATCCATCACCTTGAAGGTTATGTGAGTACGCATATTGCATCGGAAATTATTAAGTATGATGATTTATAAATCTTTTTATATGAAAGGATTGGGACGCCTTCTCAGTTTTAAATAAAGAAATTGTAAATCCCGAACCATAAGTTTATCATTTCTTACTTACATAAATTTAGGACGCTCCTTTATGTAAGTAATAAATTATAAATGAGTGGGCTTAATAGTATCCAATATGACACGAGTATAAACTCGAACCCGATAATCACCAGAATCCGTTAAAAAGGTTTAGAAGCACAATAGTGTCTTGCCACTCCGCATAAATCTTATGGCCTCGCTTGAACTACCTTATCTCATTCTTAAGTTATTACTTTTGCCGTTGCTAATCCTCGCGATCACGAACTGTTCATGGAACTAACAGACTTGTTACACACTTGAACTAATGGAGTTGATTCATCCTCGAACTAACGACTGAGTACCATATTCCGCCGTCTATCGCATAAGCTCTTCCGCGAGCTCCTCCCATTTGTTAAACTTTATTCTAGGGATATTGTTTCTCGAAATGTCCTCGCACTTGACATCCCATCACCGTTTGTTATAGTTATGAATGTTAAGGTTTTATTGTTGGTCCTGGAGCGGTCCACTAGTGCGAAGACTTAAGTCGCGATACATCCCAGCTTGTACAACTTTATCCAATAGGTAGTGCAACCCCCCTTAAACCAGATAACCACCTACCGACGAAACAGATAGTTGAACTATTCATTTCGGGCCACTAGTACGAAGACTTAAGTCGCGATACATCCTGGTACTACCAAGTAAGTTGGATACTTACTTTAATTAGCGTCGTCCGTTATTAATCATTGAAGAATATAGATATCAGAAACGAGACCCCGTCCTTGAACATTTGAAATCTTATACAGACATACTCACGCGACTACATTTTTTCCTTCGATGCTTATCACAATTAAAGATTTTTCTTATAACTTGATGTAAAACAATACATAGGGGTATGTAATGAATTATTTTTTTGAGATACCAATTTTGATGGATTAAATATCATTGGTCCAAACATAGCCCAAAAATTTTTGGTAATAAGGAAAAGTGTCGAAACATTTAAATTTTGCTGAATAAAGTTATCAGCTCTTGTTTAAACTGGTTTATTAAATCTTAAATCTTTTTCTGGTCACACAAACGTTTAACACAAATTTTAAACCACGGGACGGGATTTTTTTAAGGGTAGGTAATGTAACATCCAACAATTTTTAGAAATTTTATATACTATATTACCCCTATGACATTTTGGTCTGACTTGACTTTTTGACTTTTGGTCTTTTATTGTCACGTAAAAGCGATTACCATGTAACCGGTAAAATTTTCAGAACATATTATAAATAATAAATCATATTTATTATTTCATATCTCATGTGCAAAGTTATTTTTAACTTATTTGACTTGAAAACGTAAAAGATATATATTATTCCTAAGTTGACTTATAAAAAACGAACCACTAAATCACGTTTTCACGACTCGGACTCTAAAGCAATTTGATGTAAAACGACATTCCGGACAACTTTTTAGTTTTGACCGAGACCCGAAAACAATCAGAAAGTGATTGAAATTCCCTCGCAAGATTATTGAAACAAAAAAATAATTAAATTATATTTAATTAACATTTTTTATTAAATAAAAATATTTAATAAATTAGTCATCATTTTATTCAGTGACGTTTATTGAAGATGCAAATATTCGAGTAAAAGATCATTTTACGTACAAAGTTTATCGGAAATATACACATAAATAATAAACGTTTTAAATAAATTTTATAAAACGTTTATGACATTTGTAGAGTGAATACTCGTTTTTATGGGAAAAATCAATATTGAGAACGCAATGGCGCAAGTTTCTTATTTTAAATCACCGTTAGAGGCTTAAACGAGTCCTCGAACTGATAGTAATACAAAACATATAAAAAACTTAACACAATTAAACCTAAACAATGACATTTATCATTTCAAATATAACTAACTTTATATATATATATATATATACAAAAGTTATAAATTTCTTTTCATTAATATATATAAAAACACACACACTCTCCTCTTCTCTCCCAATTTTTCCGGCAGCCACCACCGGCCGGATTCCAGCCACCGCCGCCGCTGCCGCCACCGGAAAACTTTTCCGGCAAGTTTTCCGGCCGAAACCAAAAACGTTTCTCATCACCCGATCTATCCGATCCACCATACCACTCGCTGCCACGCGCCCCCCCTTCCGGTAGCCGCGCCGCGCCACTCACCACCCCACTCCATCCTCACCGCCGCTGCTACCATCTCCACCCTCCACCAACACCATCGTCACCACGATCGCCACCAACCTCTCATCGTCATCATAACGCCACCACCACCACAGCCCTACACCCACCGACACCACCACCTCCACTCAGCCGCACTAAGGGTGCGTTTGGTTTACATACTCGCACCAAAAGGTGCGTTTGGTTTTCTGTGCCGTACCAAAAAAGGTGCGTTTGTTTTGATAAAAACACCACCAGGGTGTTTGTTTCGGTGGTCTAACCGACCACCACAACGGGTGCATCCGGTTCGTGTTTTCACCGCAAGGGGTGCGGTCAGTTGGTATTTTCATCATCAAGGGTGCAGTTGGTTGTGTTTTCACCGCATAGGGTGCGGTTGGTTTGTAAAATAAGCACCAAATGGAGCGTTGGGTTCGGGTCAGCCCCGAGCAAGGGTGCGTTGGAATGTATGGCAGCAACAAGGGCAGCGTTTGGTTTCGTTAATCACCAAATAGGGTACGTTTTGGTTTTGCACCGCAAGAGGGTGCGTTTGGTTTTGGTAAAAACAACAATAAGGGTGCGTTTGGTTGTTGTACATAGACAAGGATACGTTTGGTTTTGTTAAAGGCACCACGGGTGCGTTTGGTTTGGCTGTTAACACCCAAAAAGGGGTGTGTGGGTGAACAAAAACACCCAAAAGGGGTGTTTGGGTGAGCAGAAACACCCAAAGGGTGCGTTTGGGATAGCAGGAAACCCAAACAGGGGTGTTTGGGACATCATGGGTGTTTGGTTGGGCAGATTTGCAACATAGGGTGTGTTTGGTTTAGCAGAAAGACCAATAAGGGTTCGTTTGGTTTATGCAATTGACTAATAAATATAACACGAGATTTATAAATTATAAATCGGAACTAAAATGGTGGTTAATGGTTAAATAAATGTGATATTTATTACTTTGTTTAGTTTATATATAAATATATATTTAAAGCACGCGGGTGTTTGAAATATTGATTTTGTTTATTAAGTGGAAAAACATTAGATTTTATAAATATGGGAAACGTTATATAAACGGAGATGTCATGACGAAATTTATATAAACTTCTATGTTTAGTAATGACTTACTAAAGATTCTATTACTTTAGAAACAAATAAAAGGGACTAAGTTATATTTTAAAGATACATTAATTTGTATTATACAATAACCCGACCAACGAACGAAAACTATACTTTTACAATGAGACAACTATTTTAGCTACGATCCGTCAATAAAACGAAAGATTTATTTATAAAATATTATTTTATAAATTCCTAATTAGAAGGTAAAATCATAACTTTTGTAAAAGCTTTACAAACATCGTTTACATGGTTCGTAACTTTAAAACGTGCGTTCACTTTTATACGAGAACTGTTATTAAGTAAATTGGTGATTTTTCGAACGCGTATCGAAATGTTTTGTTTCAATTATTTTCTCACATTTCTTATATAATATTTGCAAAGTATTATATACCGCAATTATTTATTTAATTGGTTTCTTTTGTTACATAATTCACGGTATGAATTATATACTTGTTTATTTTTCATATGTAATATATATACGAAATATATTACATACTTTGTGTTTACTTTTAGATTTACTTTATTTAACCAACCACTAAACTACTACAACTTGAAATCTAAATCTTTATCAACGTGTCGCCTTGAGATGACTATCCATCGGGAAACCCAAATTCATTATCCTAGGCTAGTGGACTTAGCAGTTAAGTTAAGCTGCAACTTCTTGGTTGAGCTGTTCCGGTTTCCGCTGTGTGGTGCATAATATGTGCACTTCTGCCAATCGTTCTTCATTATCGAGGTGAGTTTATAGCCCCACGTTTTACATGTTTTACATATATTTTTGGGGTGAGAACATGCTTATTTACAAATGCATTTACATGATCGTTTACAAATTGGTTTACATACTCATTTACATAGCTCGCTATGTGATACTTGACTTGACTTCATTTTTGGTCATGAATGCATACTTTACTTTTGAAAATGATAGGATTAGCTAAGACGGATTGAACTGATAACAATAACTTCTGCCCGGTGTTCTAGGAGTGGACGACTTGTACCAATTTTCGGAATTTTAAAGGACTATTTTACCCTTTGACTTTTTGGGTCTGACTTGACTTTTTGACTTTTGACGTCTTATTATCACATAAAAACGATTACCGCGTAACCGGTAAAATTTTCGGAACATATTTTAATAATAAATCATATTTGTTATTACATACCTAGAGTACAAAGTTATTTTTAACTTATTTGACTTGAAAACGAAAACGATATATGTTATTCCTAAGCTGATTTATCAAAAACGACCAACTAAATCACATTTTCATTATTCGGACTCTAAAGCAATTTGATGTAAAACGATATTCCTGACAACTTTTTAGTTTTGACCGAGACCCGAAAACAGTCAGAAAGTGACTGAAATGCCCTCACAAGATTATAGAAACAAGAAAGTAATTAAATTATATTTAATTAATACTTTTTATTAAATAAAAATATTTAATAAATTAGTCATCATTTTATTCAGTGAAGTTTGTTGAAGACGCAAATATTCGAGTAAAAGATCATTTTACAGACAAAGTTTATCGGAAATATACAAATAAATAATAAACGTTTTAAATAAATTTTATAAAACATTTATGAAAATTAGTCGAGCGAATACTCGTATTTATGGGAAAAATGATTTGGAAAACAATGGCGCAAGTTTCGTGTCTTGAATCGTCCGTTAAGTGGTTCAAACGAGTCCCGAACCACTATTTTACAAAATAATGCTCAAAAGTTACACTTTTAGTCCCTGAGGAAACATTTACAAATTAACCCTCATCTATTTATAACTTGTCATTTTTTTTATAACTTTTTTTATATATATAAAAGTTATAAATTTCTTTTCATAAGATATATAAAAACACACACACACTCTCCTCTTCTCTCCTATTTTTTCCGGCAGCTATCACCGGCCGGATTCCGGCCACCGCCGCCGCCGCCGGAAAACTTTTCCGGCGAGTTTTCCGGCCGAAACCTAAAACGTTCCTCATTACCCGATCTATCCGATCCCCACACCCACTCGCTGTCACGCGCCTCTCCATCACCACCACCCACTCACCGCCACCCCGTTGCCACCCCACCGAAACCACCATCGTCATCATCATCACCACGACCCACAAAGGGTGCGTGGGTTTAATGGCACCATAAGAGGGTGCGTTTGGTTCGCTGGTAAACCACCCAACAGGGTGCGTTTGGGCTCTGCCACCCACGAGGGTGCGTTGGTTTGGCAGAGTCACCATAAGGGTGCGGTTGGTTTTGTTAAAATACCAAAAAGGGTGCGTTGGTTTAAAGAATTGCACCATAGGGGTACGTTCGGGTTAGAATAACACCAACAGGTGCGTTTGGTTTGACCGAACCACCATAGGGTGCGTGGTTTTGATAAACAACACCATCAAGAATGCGTTTGGTTTATTAGAGATCAACGTAGGGTGCGTTTTGGCTGTTACAGCAGATTAGGGGCGTTTGTTTTAGTAGAAAACGTATAGGGTGCGTTTGGTTTGGCAGAAACGCCATAGGGTGCGTTTGGTTGGCTGTGTAACAGCCATGGGTGCGTTTGGTGTTGATAAAAACCCAAAAAAGCACCAATGGAGCGATTGGGTTCGGGTCAGCCCCGAGCAAGGGTGCGTTGGAATGTATGGCAGCAACAAGGGCAGCGTTTGGTTTCGTTAATCACCAAATAGGGTACGTTTTGGTTTTGCACCGCAAGAAGGTGCGTTTGGGGTTTTGGTTGTAAATTTATAAAAACAAAAACATCGTTAAGGGTTTCGTAGTTTGGTTGTTTGTACATAGACAAGGAATACTTTTGGTTTTGTTAAAGCTACCACGAGTGCGTTTGTTTGGCTGCGGTTTTGAGGTTATACACCCAAAAAGGGGTTGTGTGGGTTTGTGAACAAAACACCAAAAAAGGGGTGTTTGGGTGTCGAGCTGAGAAAGAGAAGACAGAAGAGAAGACAACACCCATAAGGGTGCATTTGGGATAGCTTGGAGGAAGGAAACCCAAACAGGGTATGTTTGGGACATTCATGGGTGTTTGGTTGGGCCAGATTTGCAACATAGGGTGTGGTTTGGGTTTTGCAGGGAAAAGACCAATAAGGGTTGTTTGGTTTTATGCAACTTGTCTAATAATATAACACGAGATTTTTATTTATTAAATCGGAACTTACAATGGGTGGTTAATAGTTAAATAAATGTGATATTTATTACTTTGTTTAGTTTATATATAAATATATATTTAAAGCACGCGGGTGTTTGAAATATTGATTTTGTTTATTAAGTGGAAAAACATTAGATTTTATAAATATGGGAAACGTTATATAAACGGAGATGTCATGACGAAATTTATATTCACTTCTATGTTTAGTAATGACTTACTAAAGATTATATTACTTTAGAAACAAATAAAGGGGACTAAGTTATATTTTAAAGATACATTAATTTGTATTATATAATAACCCGACCAACGAACGAAAACTATACTCTTACAATGAGACAACTATTTTAGCTATGATCCGTCAATAAAACGAAAGATTTATTTATAATTTTTTTTATAAATTCCTTATTAGAAGGTAAAATCATTAAACTTTTGTAAAGCTTTACAACTTGTTTACTATGTTCGTAACTTTAAAACGTTTTGCGTTCACTTGTATACGAGAATGTTATTAAGTAACTTGGTGATTTTTCGAAACGGTATCGAAAGAGTTTCTTTTGTTTCAATTATTTTTCTCACTAATTTCTATATACTATTTGCGCAAAGTATTATATACCGCAATTATTTATTTAATTGGTTTCTTTTGTTATATAACTCACGGTATGAATTATATACTCTGTTTATTTTTCTAGGTATATACTTATCGAAATATTTTAACATACTTTGTGTTTATATTTCGATTTACTTTATTTAACCAACCACTAAACTACTACAACTTGAAATCTAAATCTTTATCAACGTGTCGCCTTGAGATGACTATCCATCGGGAAACCCAAATTCATTATCCTAGGCTAGTGGACTTAGAGTTAAGTTAAGCTGCAACTTCTTGGTTGAGCTGTTCCGGTTTCCCTGTGGTGGTGCATAATATGTGCTCTTCTCTGCCATGTTTCTTCATTATCGAGGTGAGTTATAGCCCCAGTTTTACATGTTTTACATCTATTTTTGGGGAGGTGGAGATCTTGCTTATTTACAAATGCATTTTACATGATCGTTTACAAATTGGTTTACATACTCATTTACATAGCTCGCTATGTGATACTTGACTTGACTTCATTTTTGGTCATGAATGCATACTTTACTTTTGAAATGATTACGGATTAGCTTAAGCGGATTGAACTGATAACAATAACATTACTGCCCGGGTGTTCTTGGAGTGGACACTTGTAACGGGAGTACATATTCTTTACATTACTGCCCGAGTGTTCTTGGAGGGGACACCGGTAACGGGAGTACATATTCTTTAAATAAATGCCCGGGTGTTCTTGGAGGGGACACCTGTGATGGGTATATATTTTAAATAATAAATCTTATTTATTATTACATCTCTCATGTGCAAGTTATTTTTAACTTATTTGACTTGAAAACAAAAAAGATATATGTTATTCTTAAGCTGATTTATCAAAAACGACCCACTAAATCACGTTTTCATTATTCGGACTCTAAAGCAATTTGATGTAAAACGATATTCCTGACAACTTTTTAGTTTTGACCGAGACCCGAAAACAGTCAGAAAGTGACTGAAATGCCCTCACAAGATTATAGAAACAAGAAAATAATTAAATTATATTTAATTAACACTTTTTATTAAATAAAAATATTTAATAAATTAGTCATCATTTTATTCAGTGGCGTTTGTTGAAGACGCAAATATTCGAGTAAAAGATCATTTTACGGACAAAGTTTATCGGAAATATACAAATACATAATAAACGTTTTAAATAAATTTTATAAAACGTTTATGAAAATTAGTCGAGTGAATACTCGTTTTTATGAGAAAAATTATTTGGAACGTAATGCGTAAAGTTTCGTGTTTTGAATCGTCCGTTAAGTGGTTCAAACGAGTCCCGAACCACTATTTTACAAAATAATACTCAAAAGTTACACTTTTAGTCCCTGAGGAAACATTTACAAATTGACCCTCATCTATTTATAACTTGTCATTTTTTATAACTTTTTATATATATATGTATATATATATATATATATATTTATATTTTTTTAATGATATATATATATATTTTTATATATATATAATATATTATATATAAGGTTATAAATTTCTTTTCATTAATATATATAAACACACACACCCTCGCTCCTCTTCTTCCCAAATATTTTCCGACTGGCAGCCACACAGGCGGGGATTCCGGCCACACTGCCGCCGCCGCAAGCACCGAAAAACTTTTCCTGGCAAGTTTTTCTTTTTTTTTTTTTTTTTTTTTTTTTTTTGGGCCCCCGAAACCAAAATCGATTATCATCACCCCGATCTACTGATCACCATACCACTCGTGCCACGCGGCCCCCTGTCGGTAGCCGGTCGCCGCCACTCACCACCCCACTCATCTCACCGCGATGCTACCTTCTCCACCCTCCACCAACACCATCGTCACTCGTCGTGCCACCAACCTTCATCGTATCATAACGCCTCCACCACCAAGCCCACCAACACCCACCGACACCACCACCTCCTCAGCCGACTAAGGAGATTGCAACAAAAGGTGCGTTTGTTTTCGGGTTTGCGCCCAAAATATGGTGCGTTTGTTTTGATTAAAAAAACAACACCAGGGTGTTGTTTCAGTGGTCTTACGCCACCACCGCCGCGAGTGCGTCAGGTTCGTGTTTTTACACGCAAGGGGTCCTGCGGTCGGTTGGGTGTTTTTCTTCATCAGGGTTTTGTGGTTGGTTGTGTTTTTCCTGATTAATTAGAGTGCGGTTTGGTTTGTTAAAATAAGCACCATATGGTGCGGTTGGGTTCGGGTCAGCCCGAGCAATAGGTGCGTTGGAATGTTATGGCAGTAGAAGGGCTGCGTTTTTGCGTTTGGTTTCGTTATCACAAATGGGTACGTTTTGGTTTTTGGCACCGCTAAGAGGGGGTGCGTTTGGTTTTGTTTTAAAACAAACAAATAAGGGTGCGTTTGGCCTGTTTGGTTTTGTACATAGACAAGGATACTTTTGGTTTTGTTAAAAGGCACCATGGGTGCGTTTTGGTTTGGCTGTTGGGGTGGTGGTTGTTGGTTTTTGGTTGTGTTGTTAAACCCAAAAACAGGGTGTGTTTGGGTGAGCAATCAACACTCCAAAAAGGGTGTTTGGGTGAGCAGAAACACCCAAAGGGTGCGTTTGGGATAGCAGGAAACCCAAACAGGGGTGTTTGGGACAGATGGGTGTTTGGTTTGGGCAGATTTGCAACATAGGGTGCGTTTGTTGGTTTACAGGAAAGACCATTAAGGGTTCCGTTTTTGGTTTATGCTAATTGGACTAAATAAATATAACACGAGATTTATAAATTATAAATCGGAACTAAAATGGTGGTTAATGGTTAAATAAATGTGATATTTATTACTTTGTTTAGTTTATATATAAATATATATACATATATATTTAAAGCACGCGAGTGTTTGAAATATTGATTTTGTTTATTAAGTGGAAAAACATTAGATTTTATAAATATGGGAAACGTTATATAAACGGAGATGTCATGACGAAATTTATATAAACTTCTATGTTTAGTAATGACTTACTAAAGATTCTATTACTTTAGAAACAGATAAAGGGGACTAAGTTATATTTTAAAGATACATTAATTTGTATTATACAATAACCCGACCAACGAACGAGAACTATACTTTTACAATGCAACAACTATTTTAGCTACGATCCGTCAATAAAACGAAAGATTTATTTATAAAATAATATTTTATAAATTCCTGAGTAGAAGGTAAAATCAAAACTTTTGTAAAAGCTTTACAAACATCGTTCACATGGTTCGTAACTTTAAAACGTGCGTTCATTTTTATACGAGAACTGTTATTAAGTAAATTGATGATTTCCCGAACGCGTGTCGAAATGTTTTGTTTCAATTATTTTCTCACATTTCTTATATAATACTTGCAAAGTATTATATACTGCAATTATTTATATAATTGGTTTCTTTTGTTATATAATTCACGGTATGAATTATATACTTGTTTATTTTTATATGTAATTTATATACGAAATATATTACATACTTTATGTTTACTTTTCGATTTACTTTATTTAACCAACCACCAAACTACTACAACTTGAAATCTAAATCTTTATCAACGTGTCGCGTTGAGATGACTATCCATCGGGAAACCCAAATTCATTATCCTAGGCTAGTGAGACTTAGCAGTTAAGTTAAGCTGCAACTTCTTGGTCGAGTTGTTCCGGTTTCCACTGTGTGGTGCATAATATGTGCACTTCTGCCAATCGTTCTTCATCATCGAGGTGAGTTTATAGCCTCATGTTTTACATATATTTTTGGGGTGAGAACATGCTTGTTACAAATGCATTTACATGATCGTTTACAAATTGGTTTACATACTCATTTACATAGCTCGTGTATGGTGTTACCTACTTGACTTCATTTTTGGTCACGGAATGCATACTTTACTTTGAAATGATTACGGATTAGCTTAGCGGGGGGATTGAATGATAACAATAAATTACTGCCCGGGTGTTTCTTGGAGGGGACCCTTGTAAGGGTAGTACATATTCTTTACATTTACTGCCCGGGTGTTCTTGGATGGGGACACCGGGGTACGGTGAAAGTACATATTCTTTAAATAATGCCGTGTGTTATTGGCGGGGCACCATGTGAAGGGTATTTATATTGTCTAGTCATAGCTTCATGAAACTGTAAATCACTTGGAGGGTGAGCGCGAATGTTATGAAATAGATCTATTCGGGTGTGAATCCCCGTTCGGGTGATTAGCTATCACTGGGCAAACGAATGTTATAGCATGATGTCCACGCGAATGTTATAGAATAGATCTATTCTGGAGGACAATCCGTTCGGGTGTATTAGCTATTCACTGGACAAATTTCGAACGTTATAACTAGGTCGGAATATCGATTTGGTTTGGGTTCAGGCCAACAATGAAAATATACATGAATACTTGCGTGTTGTTTGATAAAGTGGCATTACATAACTTTGAACAAAGTTGTTTCAACTATACATACGTTTTAGTGACTATTTGGGCAATTCTTATGGTCGCATGCTTTGACAATTTTTTGATTTCTAAAAAATCATACTTACATTTTGGTAGAACATTTTAAGGATTTAAACGGTCATACCCTACTTTACGGAAAAAATTTCTGGTTCAACATTTATACTTACAAAACCTATGAACTCACCAACTTTAATGTTGACACTTTTTAAGCATGTTTTTCTCAGGTGAATTAGATGCTTGGATTATTTGATGTGCATTGGAGTATAATCTGACAAGATTTCATTCATGGATTTCTACATACATACAAGTGATCAAATCTCGTTGTGTTAATTTTAAGCTTTTTATTGTGATGCAATTATGGGACAAACATTATATCAATTTTAAGGAAATCAACGAGATTACTTTTCAAACGACACATTTAGAGGTCGTTCTTTTGTATCTAGCGCTGCGTATTATGAAGTAACGCCCCTGGACATATTTCCGATGCGACACATTTTTAGGGGTGTTACAGTATTTATATAAATAACTTCTATATAAGGCAAGTGTAAAAGCACGTAAGGCAAATGTAAACGTAAGTATGGGAAATGTAAGTATGTAGTGTTATGCACATGAAAAAGTTTTATGTGATGCAATGTTTGTGAAAACAGTTATAGTCTAGGTAAAATATGCAACCTAGTTCTCTATAACCTTGGCTCTAGATACCAATCTGTAAGACCTCTAAAATGTGTCGTAGCGGAATGGTAACCGGGGGAATTACTTCATAAGACAACAACACAAGATATAAGAGAACGACCTCTAAATGAGTCGTTTGAAAGATAATCTCGTTGATTTAATTGAAATTTAAATAGTTATAACATTTGTCCCAAAGTTGCATCAAGATGAAAGACTGAAAATAATACAACGAGATTGATAGTTTGAATGCAAGTAGAAATCCATGAATGAAATCTTGAAAAGTTTAGACTCCAATGCACATCAAGAACGTCAAGCAACTTATTCACCTGAGAAATACATGCTTAAAAGTGTCAACATAAAGTTGGTGAGTTCATAGGTTTATGTAAGTATAAATGTTGGACCGCAAGATTTTAAAGTATGTATTGCATAGTATACAATATTCAGAAAAATGTAATTACGATATCACTATGCTCATGACACTGAAGCTAGACAAAGTATATGTGCCAATCAATTTCAGGCAATTAATGTGTCCCAAATGCTAATCAATTTCAGACAATTATAGTAAGTGTTCAAGTGAATCTGATATGATATACGCTCGTTGGCCATGTTTGGCACCAATTCTGGACGGGGATGTCAATCCCAATAGATCTATTTATAACACACGCGCTTAAACAAAGTAATTAAAAGTTCATGATAGCGGGCATAATGGTTTATCGCTACTTAGGCAAAATCCGTAATCATTGTAAGAATTGAAAAATATTGTACTAGTGTCCTATCATGAAAACAAGTCATGTATCTCACCCCGAGATTTATAAATAATTGTAAACAAGTTTGTAATTAAGTATGTAAACGAGTATGAAAATGAGTATGTAAACAAGTATGTAAACGGGTATGTAAACGAGTTTGTAAATGCGTATGAAAACGTGTATGTAAACGAGTTTGTAAATGAGCATGTATTCTCCCCCAAAATATTTAAATGAAGTAAAATATAGGCCATGAAACTTACCTCAAGTGATGGAATTGATTTCTAGAGAAATTAACTATGATGGTCGTCGATAAGGACCGGTATGCAACCTATTTAATTATAGGTCGATTTAGAATACCCATGAAAATATAAAACAATGCACTATATTTTATCTTGTTATATGACCACCTAATAGTTTTAGACTTAGCTTATAAATCAAAATAATGTTTTCGTTAAGTTTATCACTTTTATTATTTTTACAATGACAATATATATAGTCTAGTTAATTTATAAAATAATATTTATAAAGTTAAAATGTGTATAAATATTATATCAGTGATGCTAAATTATTTCCTAAGGTTTTTATAGTCAAAACGGACTCGAAGTCCGAAAACACCATTTTACTATTCATGTCAGGAAAAAGTGTGCAGGAAATTTTATATAAAAGTTGTATAGTTTTAATGAAGATTAACTCACTCATATTACACTTTTAGGCTTCGAAAACTTGCGATTTTAACCGAAACATCATTCCGGGCAACATTCTAGTTTTATATTTATGCCGGTTCGGACCCGAAAGGCCTCAATATCATGAAATGAAAACTAATCATACCCTATATTTTTATAAAAGCTGTCAAAATGTATTTAGTTGTCGGTATTGTTTCAAATCTAGTTTTGACCATAACTTCTTCGTTTTTCGAGTTCTCTATATGCACGGAATCATATTGAGACATACTAAGATTTTTTTAAGGTTTTAACTCATCAAAATATCTGTAACTTACTGATTTAAACCTGCTGTCCTAAGGGATGTTTTACGCACTTTAAAACTATAATTTTAACCTCGTTTTCACAAAACAACAACCTCTAATCTAACCACTTCAACGTTCTTCAAAATCAACACATCCTAACTAACTTAATCCCATCCAACACTTTACCATAACAAGAACAAACACGAAATAATTTATAAAAATGTTTAAGCTAGTTTATGAATAATAAACTTGTTAAAATGTCTAATAATCATACAAGTAAGTAGTGTTCTTGATTTCCTTTAAAATGTTTATAAAAGTCTACTAGTTGGTGATTTAACTTAATAATCTTGATGTTCATGTATATAAATACATTATGTAAGTATTGAAGCATGTAAGAACATAACCAATATGTATGAAAATCAAAAGAGTAAATGTAAGATGCTTATAAAGCTTATGATCAAAAGAAACCCTTATCTTTGATTTTAACCCAAAACCTTTATCAAAACCCTAAATCTTGGTTTATGAAACCCTAACTTAGATCTTGAAAATCCTAACTTATAATTGAAGCCCTAACTTGGAAATAAACTTAGAACACCTTAGATAATACATTTGATCACACTTGTATACTTGTAATATCAATAAAATGGAAAATATAAAATTTCTATGGCTTATATTCTGAGCCGTGGCCTTTAGGGAGGAAAAAGGTAGAGTTTGTTTTTTTGCTAGTTATCAAATGGTAAGTAAATTGTGAAGTGAGAAAGGCTTAATGCAAGTTTCCTTTTATAGTCAAAATATCTAAAGAACAAACTAACATCAAATCTATGATTATTAGGGAAGGAGAGTGGTCTTGTAAGTGATTGGCATGGGAGGGGAGTGGCCTTGTGTAAGAAGTGGATAAAATTTGTAAGAGATCTTGAAAAAGTAGGCAAAACTAGCACATGGTATTAATCTAGTAACTTGGTATTGATTTTGTGTATGCATAAGCATACAACCAGCCATGGTTGTATTTGTGGGTAAAAAAATATAATTTTTAGGTATTGGGTATAATTGTGGGTTTTTGGTTAAGTGTAAAAAGGTGGTATAGTTTACATGCATGCATGAAAGTTCAAAACGTGAAACGTAAGCATTCTACGGAACGTATAAAAATAAAATACGAAAAGTTATAAATTATCTTCGTAATAATTATATAACACCTGATTGACGTAAACTTTTATTTGTTTAATTTCGGTTTACGTTAATTGTTGATTTTCGGTTTACGCGATTTAACTTAACGGTTAAAATTAAAAGTAAATGTGTAAAAGTTCAAAGTAAATAGTTTGAGTTTATTGACGTAAAATGACTTGAAATTATGGGTTGTTACAGTTTCCCCGTGTTAAAAGAAATTCGTCTCGAAATTCAGTTTGAGTGACTTCCGGAGTGGTGTTGACGAAGAGGTGCAGATACTTATCTTAATCCTCGTGTTAACCAACTTTGTTTTCTTATTACAGAGGGTCTCATCGGGACGGGTTTCAATTCCTTGTCTATACAACTTAAGATTTTGTTCTCAACATTCTCCTCCTTAATTGCTTCAGCTTGAGAATCTAAGATTTGTAATGGCGGGTTTAAAATTTATTTGTTGTGACTAAAATACGAATCCTAGTGGTCTTATCCGTTTCTTTCGACTTAAAGCATCAATTGTGACATTTTTCTTTTCAGTGTGATAACGAATTTACACCTATGATGGTGTCGCAACTACTAAGTTTTATGGTATTACATCAACGTTGAATGAGCGATTTAGGGAATTCCTTAATGGTGACCAAACTCGTTAGTAGATCGTCCTAGGGTGACTAGTGATGTGTCTCGACGTTTCAACCTAGGATTTAGGGTAAAATGACATTGACTCTATGTTGTAAGGTGGTGTAAAGGTCTACTTAGTTACTATGATTTCTAATTTAATTTCCCGTGACACACAGGTTTTATGAACACGCACAAAAAAACTTTGCTTTTCGAGGACATGAGTAGAGAATTAATTTTGACAAAAGTTTTAAGGTGACTACTACTCAGCATGGCATGATCCTTCCTGAATTATACATAGGTGATCAGGCTATGTATAATAGAGGACAAACGAAGAAATGCTCATTTTCGTTAAACTAACGTTACGCATATAATAGTATCAAAAGAACCTTATTGTGACAAAATAATTCACAAGATAGAAACAAGGTAGTTTATAGGAAGACAACAATATAGCTTGCAAGATAATCGTATGATGGTTTGTAAGACACTAGCTAAGTAGCTCATGATAGTAAAATAATTTATGCGTTGGGAATAAAATAGTTCATAAGGTATTCATGACATGATTGTAAAGTGGTTTATAAAATTTTAGTTTATTAAACGAATGTAAAGTAATTTGTCAATGATAGTAAAATGGTTTTTCATGTGACAGTAAAATGGTTTATAAAGTGGTTGTAAAAGTGTTTAAAGGGCTATAATAGTTTAAGGTGTGGCCTGCATAGATAAATAAAGGATTAAAGTAAAATCAATGAAGTTTTTATGACACATAGATTTGATAGATAATTTAAATCATCCACATAGCACAACGAAAATTTAATAGAGAGTACAACATAATTTTATATTGGAAATATAGTCTAAGAAAGTTTCAACTTAGGTATCACTAGGTAATACGAGATGGTCTCTCCTTAGGCATTAACCTCAATAACATTATTAACTCGTTCGTCTACAATTTGATCACTCTCCGTGGAACTCATTCTTTGTCTTATCATCAGTATTTTTTTCAAAATCGAGCAGAGTAAATAAAATAAGTCGGGTTTCAAAAGTCATGATCCAATGATGAAATGTTACGAGGTGACGGGTTATAGTCGTGTTAGAATTAATTGGAATGTTTCTAGGCGATGGATCACTAGATGGCGTAGGTGTTTCAACAGTATGGGCGGGTGTTCAAACTCGAAGTTAAATGGTAAGGTAACAAGTGGGATCGACGGACTGTGACAAGTTTCAATGTTATGTAAAATGGTATTATGTAATTCGTAAAAGAGTTTTAAGACCATCGTGTCATTCACAATGTCTTAGGAATGGTCCTAGTATTTATATAAATAACTTCTATATAAGGCAAGGGTAAAAGCACGTAAGGCAAATGTAAACGCAAGTATGGACAATGTAAGTATGTAGTATTATGCGCATGAAATTTTTTTATGTGATGCAATGTTTGTGAAAATGGTTATAGTCTAGGTAAAATATGGAACCTAGTTCTCTATAAGCTTGGCTCTAGATATCAATTTGTAACACCCCCAAAATGTGTGGTAGCGAAATGGTAACCGGGGGCATTACTTCATAATACAATAGCACAAGATATAAGATAACGACCTCTACATGAGTCGTTTGAAAGATAATCTCGTTGATTTAATTGAAATATAAATAGTTATAACATTTGTCCCAAAGTTGCATCAAGATAAAAGACTGAAAATAATACAACGAGATTGATAGTGTGAATGCAAGTAGAAATCCATGAATGAAATCTTGAAAAGTTTTGACTCCAATGCACATCAAGAACGTCAAGCAACATATTCACCTGAGAAATACATGCTTAAAATTTTCAACATAAAGTTGGTGAGTATGTAACGCAAGATTTTAAAGTATGTACTGCATAGTATACAATATTCAGAAAAATGTAATTACAATATCACTATGCTCATGACACCGAAGCTAGACAAAGTATATGTGCCAATCAATTTCAGGCAATTAATGTGTCTCAATGAATGTCAATCAATTTCAGACAATCAAAGTAAGTGTTCTAGTGAATCCGACATGATAAACGCCCATTGGCCATGCTTGGCACCAATCCTGGACGGGAATGTCAATCCCAATAGATATATTTATAACACACGCGCTTACACAAAGTAATTAACAGATCATGATAGTGGGCATAGTGGTTTATCGCTACTTAGGCAAAATCCGTAATCATTGTAAGAATTAAAAAGTATTGTACTTGCATCCTATCGTGAAAACAAGTCATGTATCTCACCCCGAGATTTGTAAAGTAATTGTAAACAAGTTCGTAATTGAGTATGTAAACGAGTACAAAAACGAGTATGTAAACGAGTATGTAAACGCGTATGTAAACGAATTTATAAATGCGTATGAAAACATGTATGTAAACGAGTTTGTAAATGAGCATGTATTCTCCCCCAAAATATTTAAATGAAGTAAAATAGGGGCCATGAAACTCACCTCAAGTGATGGAATTGATTTCTAGAGAAATCAACTATGAAGGTCGTCGATAAAGACCGGTATGCAACCTATTTAATTATAGGTCGATTTAGAGTACGCGTGAAAATATAAAATAATGCACTATATTTTATCTTGTCATATAACCACTTAATAATTTTAGACTTAGCTTATAAATCAAAATAATGCTTTCGTTAAGTTTACCACTTTTATTATTTTTACAATGACAATATATATAGTCTAGTTAATTTATAAAATAATATTTATAAAGTTTAAAACGCGTATAAATATTATATCAGTGATGCTAAATTATTTCCTAAGGTTTTTATAGTCTTAACGGACCCGAAGTCTAAAAACACCTTTTTACTATTCATGTCAGGAAAAAGTGAGCAAGAAATTTCTTATAAAACTTGTCTAGTTTTAATGAAGATTAGCTCACTCGTATTACACTTTTAGGCTTCGAAAACACGCGTTTTTTTTACCAAAACATCATTCCAGGGAACATTCTAGATTTATATTTAAGCCGGTTCAAACCCGAAAGGCCTCAAAAACATAAAATGAAAACTTACCAGACCCTATATTTTTATAAAAGCAGTCAAAATGTATTTAGTTGTCGGTATTGTTTCAAATCTAGTTTTGACCATAACTTCTTCGTTTTACATCCGTTTTCCGAGTTCTCTATATGTACGGAATCGTATTGAGACGTACTAACACTTTTTTATGGTTTTAACTCGTCGAAAAATCTGTAACATACTGATTTAAACCTGCTGTCCTAAGGGGTGTTTTATGCACTTTAAAACTATAATTTTAACCTCATTTTTACAAAACAACAACCTCTAATCTAACCACTTCAACGTCCTTCAAAATCAACACATCCAAACTAACCTAATTCCATCCAACATTTCATCATAATAAGAACAAACATGAAATAATTTATAAAAGTGTTTAAGCTAGTTTATGAATAATAAACTTGTTAACATGTTTAATAATCATACAAGTAAGTAGTGTTCTTAATTTCCTTGCAAATGTTTATAAAAGTCTACTAGTTGGTGATATAACTTAATAATCTTGATGTTCATGTATATAAATACATTATGTAAGTATTGAAACATGTAAGAACATAATCAATATGTATGAAAATCAAAAGAGTAAATGTAGAATGCTTACAAAGCTTATGATCAAAAGAAACCCTAGTCTTTGATTTTAAACCACAAAATCTTATCAAAACCCCAAATCTTAATTTATGAAACCCTAACTTAGATCTTGAAAACCCTTGCTTACAATTGAAACCCTAAATTGGAAATAAACTTAGAACACCTTAGATAATACCCTTGATGACACTTGTATACTTGTAATATCAATAAAATATTTTTGAGTCATGGCCTTTAGCGAGGAAAAAGGGAGAGTTTGTGATTTTGCTAGTTATCAAATGGTAAGTAAATTATGAAGTGAGAAAGGCTTGATGCATGTTTCTTTTTGTAGTCAAAATATATAGGGAACAAACTAATATCAAATCCATGATTATTAGGGAAGGGGAGTGGTCTTGTAAGTGATTGGCATGGGAGGAGAGTGACCTTGTGTTAGAGGTGAATAGACTAAGCCCAACAAGTAAATTATATAAACAAAAAAATAAATCAAGGGGTGACATGTGGATGATGTCACCAGCACATGATCTCTAAATAAATCTTACCCCATCACGTGACAGGGCACTATCTCAAATGGACAAATGATACCAGGACACGTGGCGAGGCAAGTGTGAACACATCTAAGTTCAATTGCAAATTTGGAGAAATAAAATGAAAGGATCCAACAGACGGTAATGTAGCGTTCCATTGAAGCAAGAAAAAAATGCCACGTGGCGGAGTCTTAACGGCTGGATCATTATTTCTTAGTATCTCAATCCGTGTGAGCTCGAAGTCAGCCAATCATTGGCTAAATGATGGTGAAATAATGAGCACAAATTTACAGTTCCAACCCCCTCTCACCCTTTTAATACAACTCGCCACCCCCTCACTTGGAGAGTTTTTTCTTTTATTTATTTTTTTAGTTTAGTTTAGATATTTTTAGCTTATTTTCTTTTTTGGTAATTGCTTATTTTAGTTTGTATGCTTATTGTACTCAGCTCTTGTCTCAAGCTCTTTAATAAAATGTAATAGATTTGGTTTAAAGTTGAATATAAATCACGGATTGCTTATTTGGTGTTTAATCTTTCGGATACTTCTCCTTTTCGTGTGCTTATTCTATAAGCTGAAATTTTTGCTTATTTACTCATCTTATTATTTTCAAAAGCTATTAAATTTTTTATTAAATGACTCCTATAAGTCTTTTAAGCTCATTCGAATCATTCTCTAAAAGTTTTATTAACTTTTTGAAATAATAAGCTCTAATAAGCTTGGATCCGGCTTATTCATGTGCTTATATCATCTTAGTGTTATTAGGAGCTCATATTTTCTTTTTAGATAAGCTTCTAAATAGCTTATTAGAATTCATTTGAGCTTATATTGCTTAGTTTCATTTTCATTAGCTCATGAAAACTTGTAGCTCTTTGTGTATTGATTATTTAAAGCTTAGTCGATTGTTTAGTTTCGGTTCAACCTTGTTTGGTTTAATTTGTTTGCTCGTCACTTATTCGATATAAGTAATGCTAAGGTCGTTATTGTAACCTTTTTGTATGCTTATAGTTCAAGTCAGTTTATTAAGTTTTTTTTATCTTATTAGCAAAACTTGTATCTGTTGCTCGAATTCCACACGTTTGGTTTGTGTAGAAATTGAAATGGGCTTTTGTTATCTCTTGGGCCTTAGGATAGATTGATTAGGCATGTGTTTGGTTAGTTTTTGGGTTGGGCCACGTGTAAGTGTTTTTGGCAAAACAGAGAACTAGGATTGATATATATGAATTGTTAACAGTTTGTTGTTTGAGTTGCTTTTGGTTCCGGTCAACTCATGAGGCGTGGAGCTTACGGGTTTATTTAGCTAGACCGACTTTTATTAGTTGTTTTAGTTAAATAAATCGGGTGGTATTCGTTTAAATTGCGGGTCTCCAATTCGGTTCATTTTCTATTCTTTTTTCAATTAATTAGTGTAGTTTTATTTTATTGTTTTATTTTATGTTTGCCTATTTGATTTATGTCATGCTTAGTATAGCTTTATTTTTAAAATGTTTAGTTTTTATTTCGTTATGAGTAGTGAGTAGATTTAGTAGTGCTTGTTAAGTGATTAATGATTTGGAATTTAGGTGCGGGTTTAAAAAAGATTTAAAAAAGATTTAGTCATAAGTTTTGTCTTTTCGATTTACATTCCGTCATTTATTTTAAATGAAATTTAATTTCTTGTCATTTTTTTACTTGTCATTTTAATTCGTTGAACCTAAACCCGTACTTAATGAACATTTCACGTCACTTAGCAAGCATTTTAGTCATTCATATTTTTAGATCATTTTAAGTATAATCTTAGAATTAATATTAGTTTAATTTCTAGTATAAAAAAAACAGTTTTAAAACCAAAAGTTTAGCTTCCCTTTTATATGCTTTCCTTTTTAGTAGATTTAGAAAACAAACCAAAACCTTTTATGCTATTCAAGCTCGATTTACAACTTGAACGTAGATTTCCATTCACCTCTCGTCGAGGAAACAACCCGAAAGGTTTTTGAGATATCGCTTTGGTTAAAAGTGAATTTCTTGAACCCGACGGAAATACTATACTATACTATTATTGATCATCTTCCTTATTAGTACGTATCTATATATTATATTATATATTTATACGTGTTGATTTGGACGGACCAATAATACCCTTGATCACACTTATATACTTGTAATATCAATAAAATATTTTTGAGTCGTGGCCTTTAGCGAGGAAAAAGGGAGAGTTTGTGATTTTGCTAGTTATCAAATGGTAAGTAAATTGTGAAGTGAGAAAGGCTTGATGCATGTTTCTTTTTGTAGTCAAAATATATAAGGAACAAACTAATATCAAATCCATGATTATTAGGGAAGGGGAGTGGTCTTGTAAGTGATTGGCATGGGAGGAGAGTGACCTTGTGTAAGAGGTAAATAGAACTTGTAAGAGATCTGGAAAAAGTAGGCAAAACGAAAGAAGTACCATCATTGAAAAATTCATCGTACAAAGGACCGAAAAGAAGATCCAACTCCTGTTGTGATGGAACTGTTTGTATCTGCTGAATCGAGAAAACATTTTGAGTTCTGGTTGCAGTGGTCATGGATGTTCATAATCTGACACCTTTTGTCGTTGGGGAACGAGGCCTGAAGTGACATTAGCAACAGACGTCTCAGACATCTCTTTGAATTCATCAAATCTGAGATGGATGGATTCAACTATCAGCCTTGTTCTCTTGTTGTATACACGATATCCCTTTGACTGAGTGGAGTATCCCACCAAAATGCATGAATCCCCTTTTTCTTTCATCTTATCCAAAATTTCATCACCAACTCTGGTTAGTAACATGTACAACCAAATAGATGTGAAGGTGTTTGATTGAGGTTTTTTCTGTCATTAAATGATGTGATATGCCCATTTCTCATGAGTTGGATGATGATTTATCTGTTTTAAGTATTAGCATGCGGTTTGCGATTTGCTTCAGCCCAAAAAGAATAAAGGAAGTTTTCGAAGCGTAAAAGCATCGTATCGAGCATCCTCAACGAGAGTGCGGTTTCATCTTTCGACAGACGCCGATCTGTCAGGTGGTCTGGGAGTAGAAGTTTGATGCTCAATTCCTTCTTCTTTAAAGAAAGCATTAAGTGTCTTGTTTAAGAACTCAGTGCCTCTGTCAGTGCGAACAGAAATTACTGGGGCTTGAAGATTTCGTTGGATCATTGTGAGAAATTCTTTTAAAACTTCTGGTGTTCATCCCTTGGAACGAGAAAAAGTGTCCAGGTATGATCTGAGTAGATCATTCGACAATTACTAGAATATATTTCTCCCATTTTTGAATGGGGGCTACAACCCGCATGGACCACATGAAGTCCATGTGAAGCAAATTCAACCGACCCTTTTGGAACTTGGAACAGTCTTGACTTGAATGGCTTCTTTTTGCTTACCTCACTTCACAAGAAGAACATAGTTTTGATTGCCTTGAAGGAACATAGTTGATCCTTAACATATTTCAACTTAGGTAAACTAATCACAACATCTTTCTTTGAAAGCAAGTTGATGTAGTCGAAGTTGAGATGAGAAAGTCTTCGATGCCATAACCATGCTTGAGTTGGTGAGGCTTTAGCCATGAGACAGATTAGAGTTGATGAAGTTGTTTCTTGAAGAGAAATTGTATAGAGATCAGTTCCACGATTACCGGTTAGTAAGTCGTTTCCCTGAAGATCTTTAACGAAACACGTAGATTTCCAAAATGCAACCTCCAAATCCGCATCATAGAATTGACCAACCAAGAAAAGATTGTGATTGAGACCTTCGACATAGTAAACCCTGTTGATTATGATATTTCCTTGAACCAAATCTCCATAAGCAAGAATTGGAGCAAATTGATCATTGCCAAAACAAACGGTACCCAAATATTTTTCAACAAAATTGCATAGCAGTGATAGATTTACCCGTCATGTGCTTTGTGTAACCCGAGTCAATAATGAATAGGATGAGTTGTACAATCTGCAAGAGAATTAAAGGACGATGGAATACATGACAAATTAGATCCTAAAGTGTGTTGAGTTTTAAGACATTAGTTATCCTAGATACATTATCTATGGTAAAACTAACTTTCTTAGTCACACTTTCATTCCTAACTTTAGGTACCCATTTCTTTTTTGTCTTAGGAACCCATGTGTATGCTGATGGGCATTGTTGTGCTATCCACCATTTCCACACCTTACTAGTTTTCTTATATAGCATCCTATAGTAACTTTTATAATTTGTGGTAGTGGAATCTGATGCAACTGTTTTCTTACGGTATGTTGCAACAGATTTGTTCGCTTAACTTTTGAGTTTCCTAGTACTAATAGGCACTATTGTAGGCTTCTTAGTTCTAGCATTCACGTCATTCAAAAACTTAGAAACACAAGCATCATGATTTGAATTGAACACACATTTTCTACAAGTAGCACAAACTGCATTAACATTTGAAGTTCTGGAATTTAAACTATCATTACACGCAGTTACAGACTTTGTTTGATTAGAAATACTAGAAATCCTATGGTGTTCTTCTACTTCAGTCTTCTTAAACTTCACTTGACTAGTGTTTGGCATGATTTTATCTTTCGTTTGAGTGCTCTTAGGCTGTGGTCTGCTAACATTAGTTCTGTGAGCTACTCTTGTAGATGTAGACACGCGAGAATTAGTATTCCTATAAGTCCGAGGCAACTGTGGTGCTCTAGTTTATGTTGTACTATTGTCAATTTGATGCATGCATGGTTTAATCACATTTGTGTTTCTTACAGCTTGCGTAGCTGTTTGAGGTAAATTCTGTGTACAACTAATGAGAGGGCTTGCTTTCCGTTCTGTGTTTCGAGTTTTGGTGTGGTTTATGTTTGTTTTGTCCATGTTACCGGAATTTGAAGAATCTCAGTTGCTCATTGGTTTTGTCCATTTATTCGAGCTTTCATATTCCTCAGCTTCATTTAGGGAATCTCATATCCTAATCTTAATCCGATAACCCTTACTACTTGAATTTATGCCCGTGAAATTAGTATGCTGGGGTATTAATATCACATTGAGACAATGTAGTATTTTTTAGTATGGGGGGGGGGGAAATCTAGTTGATTGATTATGCCTGCAGCCGTTGTTCTCACGTAACCCGTTTTTCCACCAAAAATATGTGATTTATATGAAAAATAGCAAAAATTTTAAATTTTTATGCATAAAAAAAAGTGAAAAATGTTGTAAAAAATAATGTAATAAGTGTTTTGGCATAAATAAAGGTGAGAACGAGAAATAAATTTTGACTCGATCGGTTTTAAACCTTAGCTTTTTCCTTAACATAGAGAGCGACGATGATAGTTTATGCTAGTCTCAAGTAGATTTTAAACATGCTAGACTTGATTTGTTATTAACGTAAAAGAAGACTTGTGCTAATCTCATGTAGATTTTAAATATGCCGAGTTGGATTTTATATAGGCTAAGCATTCGCGAATCTCTTTCTTAGAGATTTTAAATTGCGAAGAACGAGAAATGATAGTGTTATTTATAAGTCATGACATTAAACGTAGAGTAGTTGGTTCTCTTTCAAGCTCATATGTATTAATTGTGGCTTTTTTTTCTCCCATTAGCCTTTGAATGTCTTCCCTTTATATATAATTGGTTTAATAAATAGAGTTGATGCGGTTTTATTTTGGTAATGAATAGTTAATAAGAAGTTTTCTTTAGTTCCTTTGTGATTAGGATGAGTACACATCAGGAATACTTAATTTGGCATACTATATGTATCACATTAGCAAATATTTTGCTTATTCCTTAAAGAGCCTTAGGTAAAATGGGAACTTAGAATTTAATAAGTGAAAATTTATAGCGCTTTATTCATTTCTAAAAGAGACATAGGGTATATGGAATGGATATAGTTGCTTATTTTTGTTTATTCGTAACCTTAAAGAGCCTTTAGGGTATATGGAATGATTGAAGTTGTCTTGTTTGTACCTTAAAGAGCCTTAGGGTATATGGTGCAAATAAGATTGGTTCATTTATGTCTTAAAAAGCTTTAGGGTATATGACATGAATGGTACCTTGCTTAAGTAACTTAATAAAAGCCAAATTTTGGTCGCCTCGATGTGGACTTAAATCTTGATGACATTTCATCTTTTGAAAAGGGCTAGGATCTAATTATTGCATTTTTAACCGTTACGCTTTATTTTTGGAATTAATAAGTATCGAAATAAAAGTCTTAAAGAGCCTTCGGGTAATGACTTACGTAAAATATTGAGATACTAAAGTAGGATTTGCGTGAGGAAAAAGTAAGAAAACAATAGTATTTATGAGTAGTGTTAGTGTCATGACTTGTAATTGACAATGATCTTGTTTTTAAGCTTAGTATGGAAAAGTGAAAGTTGGGGACGATGAATTTATTTTGCTTGTTCTATGATCCTAAGTAGTAAAAAAAATGAAAAATATAATGTTATGAAGTGATGGAAAGTTATAAAAAAAAGTAAAAAATAAAAAATATTAAAAATGGAAAAACGGGGCGTTTCTTAACTTTTGATTTCTTAATTCCTTTAGATGAGCACTTTGCTACTTTTCAAAGTGATTAGTTTAAGGGGATTAGAATTTTTAGTTTTAAGCTCGAATTTATTACATTGCGTGAGGACACGACAATACTTTAGTATGGGGGAATTTGGTATTCGCTATTTTATACATACTTTTTACCATGAAAAACGACCCCAAAATACCAAAAACATAATAAAATTTGCAAATATATGTTGTTTTTGTGTATGTGTATGTGCAGGTACGGATATCAAGAAAATGACAAAAATAAAGACAAAGCCGGACAAAACCAAGCACGGGATTGAAAAGAGCGCGAGAAAACGAGACCAAGGGTGCTTTCAGATTTTATTGGGCCAGCCCATAACTCATTTTATGGGCTGGGCCATCCCAAATAAAGTCAAAGGCCCAATTGAAGAATGAAACAAATGAAAAAAAAGCCTTAAATTTGCTATTTCTACTCGTTTAAGAAAGTAAGGATTAAGAAATGAATATGGATGAGAAAGATCACGTGACATTCCATTTTCTTTTGTTTCGGTGAACCATAATGTGACACGTGGCCACACTAATTGCTACTACAATATTTTGAGAAGAAGTGTATATCATCAAAACAAATATTGGGAATATTGGCTGCTAGCTTCCTACGAGACCCCTAAATTAATCGAAAATCCATCACATGCCTCTCGCGCGCGAGCGCGCGTGAGAGAGAGCGTTTAGTCTCTACTAATTCTTCACGGGTCATCTATTCAATAACAATTTTGAGAAAAAGATCGAGTAAACAAGAAATATTGATGAGGAAATAGTGCCTTAGATGCTCACGTACAAACCAAATTAATTCAAAAAATTAACACGTGACCGAGCACTATAATTTGAAAGAGCGAATTGGACAAAAACACATGGCATGGGATGTAGTTATTATTTTCAGTTCATATCAAAAGTGAAACCAGACATATTAATATCTTAGCTTGCAATGAAGCGACTCAAGAGTACACGTGGCGAGAAAGTACCGGCTGGATCATTTATTCAATGTTGATGATCCGTGTGACACCAAAAGAGATGCAATGATTGGCTCATTGAGTACCCAATGATAGGGTCCAAAATTACAACATCACCCCTTCTCACCCATATAAATTGTACCCACTCCCCTCATTTTTCCCCATCTAGTTAGTTAGTTAGTTTTATTTTTTTAGTGTAGTTTTTATATTTTTTAGCTTATTTCATAAATGTAATTGCTTATTTCCATTTTTATGCTTATTGTACTCAACTCTTGTCTCAAGCTTTTTAATATAATGTAATAGATTTGGTTTAAAGTTGATTATAAATCTCGTTTTGCTTATTTGGTGTTTAATCTCTCAGAAACTTTTTCTTTTCGTGTGCTTATTCTATAAAGTTTGCTTATTCAGTAATTGTTTACATGGCTATTTCTGAGTTTAAGCTTGATTGTATGTACTAATTTGATTTGGCTTATTTTGGTGCTTAGACTCTCGTTCTTATGATTTGAAGCAAATTGAAAGTATAAATTGGGTCACATTTAAAGGGCCACGTTTGTTTAGATCGAATCTTAGACTGCGCTTGTTTTTGTTTTAAAAAAAATTTCTTGGGCATATTGTTTCATTTAGGCACGCTTGGTTTGTTAGAGAAATTTATCTATTTTTTTTCTCGTCTGTTTCTTAGGCAATTGAGCTTGCGTTAATAAATTTTCATGTGCAAGTTGTTTAGTCTTAATTGGGCCTGTTGGGTCACGATTTGTGTAACTAATTAATAATCTTCAATTATTTAGATTTATAGTTTGAATATTTTAAAGGGCATAATCCGGAAAATAGTCTAACTACACATCTAGTAATTAATTTCTTTTTAAGAGATTTTTGTCAAAATAAACCAACGTTGTGAGATAATTATCTTTTCTAAGGAAATCAATTCGTTAATAGACCTTAATTCACACTTGATAAACTTTTCACATCACTTAGCAAGCATTTTCGTCTTATAATTTTTTTAGATCATTTTAGCATAATTCTCGTAGTTTTATTGTTAAGTATAATTCTAGTATTAATATTGGTAAAATTTTCTTAGTATTAAAACCAAAAATCTTAAATGATAATCAAGCATTTTTCTTCAAAAACATTAACATGGATTTCAATTCATCTCTCGTCGTGGAAACGACATTCGGAAGATAGACTATTACTTTTCCTAAAGTAATTTTCTTATCTAACGGGATATACTATATATTATTACGACACGCGTTTGACGTTCATAAAAAATGGAGCCGCTGCCGGGGAGAGGTGTAGGATTTTCGAGAAGTGTTTGAAGTTAGTGCCTTGAAGAACCTTTCTTCGGAAAGTTTATTTCCGTATTATATATATATTAAAAATATCCAAAAATATCTTTCAATTCTATTATATATATTATATATTAAATATTTTTCTTTATAAAAGTCCAAAAAAATATTTCCATTTTTATTTTTATTTTTTCTTTTATATAATTATTAAAAATACCAAAAATATTTTTATTTTTATTTTTATTTTTATTATTATCTTTAAAAAACTTATAAATATTCTTCTTTATCCTCTTATTACGTTTAATTCTTATCTCTTTTCCCTCTTATCCGTTTAATTCTTCGACATGTCTTCGTATAACCATTTTGGTTGCTCGTGGTGTGTATGTCCGTTTAATGGTGGAAACTGTCCGGGCTGTAGCAGTGTAGAATCCGGAAATGAGTTTGTCTATGACCCAAATCCTTATTCTTATAATGAAACACCTGATTTTTCTTACCCACCTCCACAGCCCAGTTCGAGACATACTCGTGCGAGTTATGTGGGAAATATTGCAAGCTAGAGAAAATCTAGAGAAAATCTAATGAGTACGGAAATATTACAAGCTAGAGAAAATCTAATGGAAGCTATACAAGCCTTTTTAAAGAAGTATGATCAAATACCTCCTAAAGAAAAGAGTATGGCTTTATTGCTAGCCGAGGAGAGATTTCTTAAAATTAAGCAAGCTTTGGAAGAAGAGAAAAATCAACCAGAGAATATACAAGAATTGCTACTCAAAGTTATTAATGATTTGCAAATTCTTAATGGAATTCAACTAAAACAAGAAGAGCAGGCAGCTAAAGTTAGTTCTCAATATTGGAAGCCTCCTATTATCTATGATGACGATGACGAGGAAAGTTCTATTCCACTAAGAGATATTATTTCTGAACATCCTCTACCAGTTGCAATCGCACCCGACTTACCGATTACGGACTCTCTCATAATGGAGGATGAGCATCTTAACACTATCCCGGAAACGGAATCGGACGAAGAAAATAAGTCTAGTGTTAAGGACCTTAACGTCCCCCAAATGAGTCTGAGGATTTATCCGATAATGATAGTGAGTGTGATGTGCCCGTTTGTGATGATTTATATCTCATTAACGTTTATGAGGAAAAATCCGTGACTTTCTCTAACCCTCTCTTCAACTCAAATGATGATTTTACCTCTAGTGATGACGAGTCACTATCCGATGAGGACGTTCTGGAAGATAATGTTAAAATTTATTCGAACCCTCTTTTCGAATTCGATGATGAATACATATCTAGTGACGTAAATTCTCTTTTTGATGAGGTGTTAGAGAACATCGAGAGTAAAGACTCTTATGTTTCTAACCTTGATGAGTCGGTTTTGCTTGTCACACCTCTTTCCGATGCTAATAAGGATGAGTGTTTCGACCCAAGAGGCGAAAATAATGAGATCGATGCTTTTCTAGATATAGATATTTCTACGGATATTAAGAACGGTTATCACAAATCGGAGGGAGATATAACCTATCTTGAGAGTTTGCTTATTGATGACACTATCCCTAATCTCCCTCCTAAGGTGTTTTTAGATCATGACCCAAGAAGCTTGAAGGACGAACCTGATAATTTAAAGAGTAGGGTCAAAGTTTTCGACCTCGGGATTCATGAGAAAATTATTTCTCCAACCTATGTGAGGTTACCCTTTGAGGATCGCTATTATTTTTCCATCACTTATGTTATCCGAATTTTTCTTCCTTATTTCACCTATCCGGTAGATTATTCTCTTCCTTTCTCCTCCGGGAGTGAAGATACTATCTTTGACCCTGGCATCTCTATTTTTAGTTGCTATTCTCTTGAACCGGCGGTATCTCATCAGAATGGAACTTTCATGTGCTTCAATGTTTATCTAAGCATCTTGAATGGAAGTCCGATGGAGATTTGCTCTTCCACGTGTTTCGTCCCTAATATCACGATGATATGGGGAGAGTCAAGCTAGAGACTCGCACAAAAATGAGCGCTTCTCGGGAGGCAACCCGTGTCTTTTCTTCTTTCTATTTTCTTAATAAATAAGTGTGATTTTATAGCCCAAGTGTGGGGGCGTGCTTCTTTCTATGGTGTGTGTTTCCGTTTTTACAGGATTCCTTAAGATATATAACACCTCGTATTTTAGGTCATTGTATGACATTATGAAATTCATAATTTATTTTTAGGGTTTTACGCGTTTACTCTTAAACCGTAAACTTTAAGTTAAATCGCGTAAACTGAAAATGATCATACAATGTAAACGGGCATTAAAC